>CAUDNR010004290.1:22436-47995 GCA_958430865.1 Entrophospora sp. SA101 | reverse complement strand
ATAAAATTTTTTAAAAGTTGTAATAAAGTTTTTGAAATAAAGCTATTTTCTCATTACTTTTCAGCCACCCCACGTAACAATTTTGGACACACAAACCTTTTCTTTTGAAAAGTAATCCTTTTTCAGAATTGGCGCAAACAACATTAACTAAGATGCCAAAGAAAAACGCAACGAAGAGCGTGTTCAAAAGAATTCTTTTCATTGATAAATATAAAATAATGTGGTTTTGGTCAATAAGACTACTTTGATTTTTTCAAAACCAAGTTGAAAAAGTTTTTTGAAACTCTATATTTTTTGGAAATCAAACAACAGCTTATGAATGCGAGATTTTTGATATGCAAAGAAGTAAAAGTTTGATTTTATATTATGGTAAAACCTAAATACAAATATGCAAAAAGTATTCATTATATTTATACTTTTTGATCCAATATTAAGTCAATCAACAAATGAATGAATGAAACAATTTACATTTATTGTAATGATTTTATTTGTGCGTATGTTATGAAAGAACTATTTACTTTATTAAAAAAAATATAACGTGTTTTTGATATTCGATAACTATTATAATTCATCTTACAATAAGTTAAAGTTAGATCTTCTTTATTCGATGATATTATAAATATAAATGTCGAATCATTTTGAATATTATAATTATATACACGTGTATATTGAAACAATAAAATTTTTTATTAAATGACAATTTTTTTAAAAATAATGCATACCAAGGTTGGGTGCCGAAAGTATTTCGGCAATAAGTTTTCCGAGTGCCGAAAGTGACGATGAAAGTATAAATTAATTTTCGAACAAAGTTTTTTTATTTCATAGATTATGATGCTTAATTGGGTGCTTGCTTGACAAAAGAGTTTGGGTTTTTTGTTTTTCCGTTCGTTCTTTCTTTTATGATATTATTATTCAAAACACTTATGTTGTTATTTACATCCAAATAAAAATAAGATTCCAGGTTTTTGAACAATATTTGCGAAATATCCTTTTGTTTTTTTCCTTTAATAAAACGTGACCATAGAACAGACACAGGACATTCCATTACTATTAATTCTTCGTTATTGTTGAGCGAATTTTTAGATGTATTATCTAAATTTAATGTCTGTAAATTCATATTATATAATGATGAGGAGGAATTGGTATTTTTTTTTGTTTATTTACTTCTTGAACAAATATTTTAGAGTTTACAAAACAATTAGTTAATTTTAATTACAATCATGTCGATTTAGTCACTTTCGACTTTTGACAAATTCCTTAAAGTGTAGAAACCCTATTTCGGCACTTTCGGCACCCAACTTTGATGCATACCAATACATGTAAATTACATTTTCTCATTAATGTTCCTATTCAAATATTCGTAATTTTATGGAAATATCCATAATAGTACATTTTCTGTGATTAATATTAATATTAATATTGTGGCGTTCTACTAGGGTGTTAGATAATAAGTACATAGGGGAAATCAAATAATAAAGGATTTTGTACCACATAAATATGTTCATGAATTGTTTTTAACAATCGGAGACTTCAAACGTTTATAACTTTGGAAGCAAAATAGCTACAAAAAAAAATTGAAAGTGTTTTTTTAATTTCTAAAAACCTTGTATTAAATTTATACGTATTTAAAATTTATGACGAAAATTGAATTTCAACATGAAAGAACATTAATGTTATACAGTCAGACCTCTATAAATGCACCCCCCCCCCGGGACTGAGGGACAGCGTGCATTTAAGGAGGGTGTGCATTTATAGAGAGAAGCAATTTCATTGGTTGCACGTGGTGCACCCATATCAGATCGACCCAGAGATTCTGAAATACGTATAAAGACAGCTCGAATTTGCTTAATTTTTCTACTTCATAACTATAACATTCGAATAAATACAATAAAAATTTGTTAAATCAATCAAACCCACGTTAATAAATAAAACGTATTAAATCAATTAATCAAAAAACACGTTAATAAATAAATCAATAAAACGTAGTAAATCGATTAAAAACCACGTTAAAAAATCAAATCATATTAAACATCATTCTTACATTTATCGAATCAAAGGTTTGTTAAGACTCTTGTATCAGATTTAGAGGTGTAGTATTCTTGTAGCGCCATTGGACTAACTGATTTTTACCCATAGATGTCGCCAATCGAATTTTTCAAAGCTCTAGCAGAAATGCCATTAGAGAGTTATTTATTCATCATCCCTGTCTTGATACTTATCGTAATTTTTATCATTGGGGAAAAGTTTTTCGTGTACCTATTCATTACTGTTATATGCTTCGTTCTCTACATCTTTAAACAACGGATCGATACGGATCTTGATTTATTGAAGGAGAAACAAAAAAACAAATCTAAAATAATTGATAATAAATTTGAAGAAATTGATAATAAAATTGATGAGCTTTATAATAAAATTGAAGAATTTAATAATAAAATAGACGAACTTTCCGAAAAAATTATTTGCTCAGTGAAGAGATTCAACAAAGATTCCAGGAAGAAGATACTCTAGCCAATTATTCAAGAAGACTTTCAAGCAGTTCTAGAGGTAAGATTATTTCAATGCATAAATATCCGTTATCTTTGAAGAGATACCCATTGTAAATCAAATATTTTTGTATCATTACAGTTTCAAGACGAACTTCAGATGAACTCATGCAAAAATTCAAGAAGCTTTTCAACGAGACTATGCGAGAAAAGAATCATACTAAATCAGATATGATTAATGAAGTTGTAGCTGATCTAAAAAGAGAAACGGGTATAAAGGTTCTCGGATTCAGGGTTATTGAAAATTATTATAATGGAACAACAAAACCTGATACCAAATCCATAGACTCGATAAAGGCTTGGATTGCGTTTAAAACTAAAGAAAAAAATAAAGTCATAGTTAGCAATAATAACAATGATAATAGTGATGACGACGAAGAAATATATTTTAACAATGATAATAAATAGTTTTCACCTGGTAGAGCCAAAGTAAAGGGGCGTATATTCATGGTCTAGGGGCCGTACGTTCTCTCCCTTGCAACTCTACCGTAAAAAATCAACATTATTTATTATTATTCTTGTATCTTATTATCGAAATATATTTTCGCTTGATTAAATCATTAAATAAAATGAATCAGCGAATTCTTTATTTTTTAAAAACATAATATTTGTCAAAAGAATTTGAATATTGTGTATATGTAGTGCAACTATATAAATTATGTATACTTACTATGAATTTCGCTTTTTCAGTTCTATACCAATGTCATGCATGAGCTATCAATTATTACAAATGAGATTTTTACGCCATTAATATTAACATTTCTACGACCATTAAATCTCTATACTGCTACCTTTCTTGCAAATTTGGTACTTGTATCTTTGAAAATATTGCCATATTAATTAGATTTGATTTTATTAGATTGTCGCACACATTAAAAATTTATGTAGTATAACATATATAGTTTAATTAGATGATCACTACTATATCAGACATCAATTTATGTGGCGGTTCAAAAATTATTTTTGGGTTTTCAGAATTTCGATTTGTGCGATTAACCAAATTCGATTAGCTACATTCATTTTTCTATTGTAATGGAAATTCTTGGCGTAAATTCTTTTTTTTTTCTCTCTGCATTTTACTTAATCTGTAGAACTGAAATAAGACGTAGAAAGAAATGAAAACGTTTAAAAGGGCAGTATATCGAAATGACAAATAATTATTCATTGCTTTTATAGTGATTTTGCAATTTTTTACATCGTGTTATATAAAATACTAATTTTATAACAATTATCCATTTTAAAAATGGAAGCTTTCTTGATTACTTATACACCAATTTCCGCTATAACTATTTTTACTGCTTTATATAAGCGTGTTGAAGCTCATGAATGGACAGATAATCGTGAGAAGGAGGTGGCCAATTTTATCGAAGTAGTTGATAAAGTATTAAACACTATTCACATGAATGAAAAAGATAGATTGGACATAATAAGTGGTTTTGGAAGTGGCGAATTTTTAAAACAGCGTGTAAGTCTCAGAAATAACAAATCAAAATTAATTAGATATGATGAATTTATTGGTTTTCTCATGAGGGGAACAAAATATATATTTCGATAATTTTTTGTTCGGACGAGATAGTTTATAAGAGGGCAAACAGATTTCGTCCACCCCTCTTACCGATGTTGATGATGCATAAGGTTGTGTATAAACAGTGAATGCACTTTGTCTTTGTAGTATTAATTCTGTAAGGACGTCGGGAGTAACTGTTTATATACATTAAACGCCATATGCGGATTCTACTGAGGTGTTATCTTTTACAAATGGCCATATTCTTGAAAATACGTGTGAAAAAAGAAAACCAAACTGATCTACGTCCAACATGAACCTAATAAACTATTTTTGAGTTTAACTAACGAATTTTAAATTGCTTTTGTTAGGTCTCGGATGCTTTTGACTATATTCGCTCTTCATTGGAGATGGATGTTTTAGTAAGATTTGGTTATAATATTCTATTTCATTACAAATGAATATTATGTTTAAATATTTACAATTATAGAATGTTGAGGATATCTGGCTAACTGACGCAACTAAAAATCTCGAATCATTGAAGAATGAAGTGCATAAGGTTTGTATTTTAAAATAGATTATATTTTTATTCTTTTTCAATTATCTATTATTAACATTTGTGAATTAGTTGGTATCATCAACGTCTGGGGATGAGAATACTATGTGGAGTGCTGTAAAAAGCGAATTAAATGGAACCGATGTAAAAGATTTGGGTTATGATCACCCATTATGTTCATGTATTTTAGATGATAGTTTTGAACCCTTTACTACGATTCCGGGTTCATTACAGGATGTTTTTAAGGCACCAAGTAGAAAATTCTTAATCCCGACCGATAACACATTAAAGGATATGTGTGAAAAATTTATTCAAAAAGAAAAGGAAAAACGTCTCAACCCTCCTAAAACATTTGGCGATGCACCATTTGGCGAATTTTTAGACGAGCCAGAAAAACTACAGGAATTAACACGCCAAATGTTAGAAGTATTAAGTCGAATTTGGGGGTCGCCAAAATGGAAAGATTACGCAACGACAGGAAGCCCCGATATTAATGAAGGATCATATGTGTGCGAAATTATATCACCTTTAATAAATATTGTAATGAATGACATGCCTGTAGATTTTGATATTTGGGGGTGTGGGGCGATGAAGCAAGCTCGGCTAGTGCGGAACGAAAGGGGTCACGTAAACAAGCGAAACGCCCAGATTACATGATTGTTGCAAAAATAAATAACAAAAGGGTTGAGGCAGGATATCTAGAAACAGGTAGACCAGGATCTTCTATTGATAAACAAGTCCGGGATCATAAAAAATTGGATAGACTAGCAAAGGACTCTATCGATGAAACTCGGATGTCTAAAAACAAAAGAGCATTTGAAAAATTGCCAATGAAAAATATTTTGTCCATTTTCACGATCAATGTTGCTGGTAAAAGGTTGGAAATGCGTTGTATGTCTGGAGAATTGGGTCCTTATAGGAGTTTCTTACTTGATCAAGCGACCATTCCTTTATATATCTCGTTCACAACCACAGAAGATGTATATCATCTTATACATATTTTACTGACTTTTAGAACCGCGATTGCATGCACGATACGTAAAATATTGCATTCCACCGATGACTCTATTTCATTTATGTCACAATCATCGGATATGTCACAATCATTGGATATGTCAATTTCTTCGCAAACTTCAACAGCGTCTACCGTTTCATCGCCACCATCACAAAATAGATCGGCGAAGAAAAAGAAATTAGTTAAATTACCAAAAAAATATTCTTAAGGTAACAAGGATTTTATATTTTTATATTTTGTTAATAAAGAGTCATTTTTATTTGCCATACACATCGAGAATATGAGTCATAGACTCTGAATTTGCCTATTCGAATCAATGTTATTTATCTCTAGATATCTGCATAATTCTACATAATCAAAAATCCCCTTCACGTCTTACGTATTCCTATTTATGACAGTTATGTGATCTTTATCAATTATATGTGTGTACTTATCTCGGTTTTGAAATTGCATATACTGCTTAGGATTGTCAATGAATCTACCTCGAGTTTTTCGTCTGTTATTTTTAGATTTACGAGACATATTAACATATCTATATAAATAAATGACTTCAATTTTTTCTCGAATTGACTTTTATAGTTTCATGTGTCATTAAACCCGTTGCATTTTTGGTTTTACTAAAGGTTTCGCTAAAAGTAATTGTAATTCATAGTCAATATGATCTGCTTTATTATTGATATATAAAAAATGTTGCCAAATAACAACATAAAAACAAAAAAAAATCATATAGCAGTTACATGATATGAAAATAAAAAAAACCCAATTATTTTCTGATAACAGCTCCACAAGTACGTGAATAATATCTTGATCAGGATTCGCGCTGAAATGGTCATAGATCCTGCTATCTTTATTCATATTCATGAGGTAGTCCCCAGTGGTAGGAGAAAATCTACGAAGCTGATAACGAACATCAGTTAATCTATTTGGTAAATTAGCCTGAACTTGAGTTATTATTGCGTTAACATCATCTCTATTAGAAACGTGAATTTTGGAAAAATAAAATGGCCCATTACTAAGTGCATGTTTACATAAGATAAGACAATTAAGATCAATATTAACGTAATTATTCTTATTGTTATTGTTGTTTTTATTGTTATCGTTATTGTTATCGTTATTGTTGTCGTTATTGTTATCGTTATTGTTGTTGTTGTTATCATCCATTTTTCTTTTCCTAAATACAAAGATTTATAATAAGTAGAATTTCGCTTTCCATAAGCCAATGTACAAAGTACACGGCTCTGATAATAAACAATGTATTACCTTTGAAAAAAAAAATCGATAAAATAAAAATGATACCTCACAAACCCGGTTTATTTATATTGTTCCATTTGCTAAACCTGAGAACTTGCCAGAAGAAAAAATTGCATGATTGGTAATTACGTGACCCCAACCATTTTCCAGATCCTTTCTTCACAAGGCAATTCTATTAAGACATAGGCGTCAAGCGCTGAGTATATTTCGTCATCTATGGGGGAAATTAAGCTTTTCAATCTGCCGATCGCTCTTGTAAAATGTAAAATAAGCCAAAACTTGACGATCTCGGAGATGGCGGAGATCTCAAGTCCCATAACATATGAATTTTGATATGAATCAGACTCTACGTAGTATTATTACTGATAAAGAACAATAAACTCTCCTCATTCATATCTTTTTGTGTCTCATTTGCAATTTTTCTTATCGAAAAGTTTTAATATTAATATTAATACTGAAGAGAAATAATTTAGCGGTATCACAAAATAATCTCGTGGAACAAAGATAGAAAATTATATGCTCTGATTATATATTAATATTAATATCAGAATTCGAACATGTTTGTAGTCTAATCCATATACATTACTTTTTGTGTTCTCATGCTAATTTGGCTATTATTAGAAGCTCATAGAACGTGTAAGAGGTCAGTTGATATATTTATGCGATTATATGCAGGGATATCAAAATTGTATTAACTACACATGGTTTAGATTCTGGTTAAAATCATGCGTATTAATGTGTATATATTCCCATATATCAGTATAATAATAACTATAGATTATCTTCTCGTTTTACTAAAAATGATTCAACTAGAATTTACACAAAAAATGAATCGTGATATACATATAGTTATAGTTGATAAAATAATAGGTCTAAACCCTAAATACACAACAAAGTACATAATTGTTAAAACGCACTATAATCACATCGAAATAAGTCTTATAATATAATCACTATAAATTATAATTGATAAATATGTCTGGTTTTGATATTGCAACTATTCTCGATAAGAAAGATAGAACATTACCCAAACCCTTTAACATTCGTCCTGGATATGATATGAAATATGTCGTGTCATATATTGGAAATTATTTTGCTTTTGATGGAAAACGATACGACGAACTCTTCGATAATGAGAGATTATTTGATACTTTATCTATCATAAAACAGAATGAAACACCAGTTCAATGGGCGATACGGGTGAGAGTACCTTTACAGAATTTATTAAATGCTGAAAAATTTAGTGTATATCACCGGTTATGTTTATTCGCATCATTTGGTAAAGGTAAATTTGTCAATTTCAATTATTATAGGCCAAGAATCCACAAAAGTCATATGGCTATTTGTTTTGGTTGCTGGAAACTCATAAAAATCGATGATGTACAGCCTAAAAAAACATTCCATTTTACTAGACAAAGATATGTTGATCGTCTCGTATCTAGTGATTTGATGATCAGTCATTGGGATAATGAATGTGATAAACCAAAGACCGATTTCGGAAAAGCAAGGATTATACAAAGAGCCTGGAGAAATTACAAGAATAGACCTGAGTCATTAGCCACTCAAGTTTGGAACGCTTTAAAAACGGATGATTACCCCAATGATAAGAAGTTTTTAGGCATAACTCCTCAAAAGGTAAATCGTCCTTCTGGTTATGATTATATTGACTATAAGTCTAAACGTTTATCTTGGCATTCTAATAGTCCTAAATTGTGGGCGGAATCCAAGAAGTCACTTTTAACTTACAGACTATATGACTATGTGGTAAATTTATTGCAACAAAATGGATACAGATTAATTGGTGGTAGGTCTTGGTATGTGATGCTACGATGGGTAGAGAATCCTGATCAATATCTTAATAATGGCTGTCGAGACTTTGTCAGAATATAACTATTTTACATATCTATTTATTATATAACTTATTCATATATATCTATTTAAAATAAAACCATCTAAAGTATTCCTTGAGGGCTAGTACTTTATTTCGATACCCCTTGAGGGCTGGTATCATTTTTTTGTACCAGATTCCCATGTAAACTGAAAATAGTTACTTATTATTATTAGATTTTGCAACATCTAGATTTAATGTCATCAAACTAATTTGGCTAAGTTCATAGAACATCTACATCGTGTAAATATGGTCAGTTGATGTCTTGTGTGACTATATGCAGGGAACCCTAAAATTGGATTAACCGCACATGGTTTAGGTTCTTAAAATCATGCATATTAATATATATTTCGATTTTTTTCCATATATTATTGCGAAGCAATGACCCAAAGGGTCAACTATTAGTGTCAAAAATATTTATGGATCTCTTCAGATTTTTGCAAAGATATTAACCTTGCTAGCTCTGCTAATGTATACTCGAAAAAGGTAGATCACGAAAGGTCAAAGACCACGAATCAAATGAATATTACTTTTTTCCAATTAATACTAAAATTCGAATTAGCAGTGATTAGAAATGATTTACTATATTTTAATATTATGATTTACTAAATTTTAGATGCTCTCTTGGGATCATCTGTATATTGACGTACGATTCTGCTAATATCATCTCGACTTCCACTACCTCGGAATAGGGCTAAATGTGAGATATTTTCACGAATAATTTTAGGCGTTTGTGTATATTTCTGGCTTACATATATGGGTGAGACATTTTGATGCCGGCCACTAATGAAGTAAGGAATAATTCGTTCTTGCACTTTTTTGGGTTCGGCACATAGATCCTCAAAAACAATAACTGTACTTCGTTCCGGAGAGAATTTAGTTATATCTGGAATCTTATCTGGTAATTTCCATTTAAATGTAACATCTTCTCGATATGGTTTTGGAGCATTTGCAAAGATCTGATAGCTATTTTGTACAAGTTGCCATTTTGGCTCAAAATGTTTGGCTACTAATCTGAGATCATCATTTCTAATATACCGATCACCTTTTTTTCCATTGAACATGCATTGTAGTTTGTCACCAAGCATGAGATTTATTTCCATGTTAGTTTTTCCGCTATTTGAGCTTCCATTTATAAGCATCCTAAATGGGCAGTCTGGCGAATACTCATTACCCTTCATTCGTTCTGATGACTTTTTAGATGTCTCATTGATAATATATACATATATGGGCATGCCTTTATCTTTCATCTTATTCAAGCTAAGTAATTTTTATTATATCAAAAATATATAGATCAATATTTCGAGTAAGTTTAGAGGGTGAATTTTAATATATGTCATCAGTACTTATCTTACAAATTTATATTTTATCCTGTAAATAACCTTTTTTAAGCAATTCACTTTTGATATAGGGGAATAAGTCAGTAGAGAGGTAAAGTACAATTTAAAATATTATAGAATTAATAGAAAATGCTGGGAAAATTAACTTTAAATGATGCAATACAAATCACAAAAGAGCATAATGGCTTTGTCTATCTACTCAATATATTAATTGTGTAACTCCTTTATTATGGAAATGTAGTAAAGGACATGAATGGTCTGCTTCCTTTAGTAATATCAAGAATCGGAGAATGTGGTGTCGTAAATGTTTAGCATTTACTATTGATGATGCTAGAGAATATGCCAAAAATCATAATGGGTATTGTCTATCTACTCAATATATTAATGGTAAAGTTCCTTTATTGTGGAAATGTGCTAAAGGGCATGAGTGGTCTGTTCCTTTTATAAACATTAAAAATAGTAGAACATGGTGTAATAAATGTAGATCTCTTACTCTTAAAGATGCTATAAAAGTTGGAAAAAAATGAGGTCTGCAATGTCTTTCTGAAGTATATATAAATGTTATGATTCCTTTGCAATGGAAATGTATTAAAGGTCATGAATTTTCTCGAAATCTCAATGATATGAAAAGAAAAAATTCTGGGTGTCCATACTGTCAAAAAAGAACACCGCAGAATATCGAAATTGCTAAAAGAATTGCACTTGCTCGGAATGGCGAATGTCTTTCAACGGAGTATATCAACAATAAAAGTAATTTATTGTGGCGCTGTTCAAAAGGACATGAATGGTATGCATGTTTAAATTCTATAAAAAATCGTAATTCTTGGTGTCAATTGTGTTCAAAGTATAAGCGAGAAAAATTATGTTATAATATTACTTCAAAATATCTTGGACCACCATCAGCAAACCATCGGCCCGATTTCTTAAAAACATCAGAGTATCTAACAGGACTACAACATGATATTCCTTATTATCATTATGGTTTTGCAATTGAAGTGCAAGGTATTCAGCATAAAAAATATCATGAATTCTTCCACCGAGGGAACCCCAATAATTTAGTTAAACAGCAGGAACGGGATCAACTCAAAGAAGAACTCTGTGAAGAAAATTGGATAGTACTAAGATATGTTTGGTATTATGAAGACCCATTTGAGAAAATTCCGACTATCCTTCGAGAACTGGGTCTTATTCCTTAACTATAATTATTCAATATCTGTATTTGGTAGATATCCTTTTTCAATTAATGCAGTTCGAATGTAGGGAAGCAAATCACAATCAAACAGAATACAGATAAGATCTATACCCTCTCTTTTACAAATCTCCCACTTTTTTTGATCACGGTTCCTTTGTGCACCTAGGTCAGCCTCGCCATTGGGGTGAAAGTATTTTGGAACAACACGAAAATGTTGGACACCATGGAATTCGAATGCTAATTTTAGCTCTTCATTATATCCATCTAATTGCATCCCATCTAAAAATGATGGTCTACAGGATGGAAATTTCTTATCCAACAGGTCCTCAAAAATATATCGGCATCTACGTTCTTCTTTGAAATGAGGACAAATAGGACACCATTCAAATTTCTTAGCAATTAGTGGATATTCGAATTGATGTTTACCATTCTGACATGACCAAAGGTATACATTCTGATCATTAATTCGACCAGTTTTAGCTAAAATACTTCCATCACGTTTCTTGGCATATTGTTGAACCCTGTCAAATTCACTACTAGAAACACGAATGAAATGTATCAATCTAGAAGGATGATATTTTCGTATAAAATTGTCAGGTGGATATTCGACTTCTTCAGGATTTTCTATTACTTGGAGTTCTTCTCGCTTGAATAGTCGATGTGGGTTACGTCCCATCAAATGAGCAGTAGATTCAATAGGCTCATCTTTGAGATAGTATAAGACTGGCTGTGGTGGATTCCTTCCAACAATAACCTTTTTAATTTGATAAACACGCAGCGAGAAGTATGGATCAGTTTTCCTATGAACGTGTCCTCCTTTCAACTCACCTGGTTTTAATAAATATCTTACAGTCGTTCCTTTTTGTAATCGCAGTTCATCTTTCCCAATAGGTCTTTTAGGTTTGATAGTTACTTTGGGAATCACTTCCCGCAATGTCATAGCATGGTCAGGGCTCATACCGATTAATTGCGTTTTATTATTATTCATATAGTTGGTAATTTTCCAAAGTATCTTTTTCCAGAAAAATGGCAGAAGGCTTCACTTTTCGATGATATGTTTTCGGGTATGTGATTGGGGTATATAAGTTCAGTAATATTATATAAGAAAAATGGGAGTTATATACCCGTTTCAATATATGTTTTCGGGATATGCTTTCGGGGTAGGTAAGTGCGGTAATATATTATAAGAATTATGGCAGAAACCTACCCATTTAACGATACGTTTTTGGATATATTTTCAGGGTATGTAACATCAGATTTATTCATAGTTATATATTCGCCTTCTCATATATATAGTCGAAGCTAACAACTGCTAACAATTCGGCACTTCGTGTCTCATCCCTCGCAATCGAATTCATCGTAAAAGCCAAAATAAGCATTTTCCTGGAGTGCTACTTATAGGTGACCGTCCACACATGCTGACGATGATCATGAATGTTACATGGCGGAGACTGAAAATGCAGAAATCAGACGCCTTCTTAAATATATACTCCGCCCATCAACCTGCAATCAATACCGATAGCAATTTACGCGATGCATATAATGATAGCAATTACGTGACATACTTGATAGCATAACCAGATAATATAACCCGATAGCATATAGTAATCAATGTGTTAAGAAATTTGGATCACGACACATTATTTTTTTTGGTTATCAAATGACGTGTAAAACACAATCAGATTGTCAAACTCATGACCAACATTATGAAACCAGCCACGATCACCAAACTGGCATACAGATAATTTTATCGAATTTGGGATCCTAAAAAAACACGCAGAAGGGTTAGGCCAGGGCAACATAACCTACCTCAGATATTTTATTACAATGGAAATCGGTCAAGATCGCTAAGCTGTCATATGATATCAAATGACGCATAAAATGCATTTGACCCATCAAACTCGTGATAAAGCCAACTCGGTAGCATAACCTACCTCAGTTATTTTATTGGAATGGAAATCGATTAGAAACATTAAGCCGATATATGAAATTTAATATAAAATTTGACCCATAACTCGAATGACGTGTGTATTGCAAAACTCACGTCACTTGAATTTTGTGAAATACCCATCAATCGAATGACTTGAGTTTTATGATACACCCATCATTCGAATGACTTGAGTTTTGCAATTCACACGTCATACATAACCTAGACTAAGTGGAAATAACATAATTATGTTATTTCCACTACATTAGAAAAACCATTTGGTAATACTAGAGGAAATCCTCGTTTCATTTATTATGTTGGAAGAGTTGATTATTTAGAAAAATGGTTATTGAAAACTAAAAGGGTAGGAGGGGGAGGAGCCAATCAAACCAAGCATAAGTGATATCATTAATGCAAATAACAAATAATGGATTAAATGTCTGATATAATACCATCTTGCTGATGAAAATTTGAAATTGATACAAGCTTCCAATGATGGATTGTCATACATAAATTCATTTCTTTTTTGTCTAAGAATTCTTAAGAATGAACTATGATCAGTTTCATCATTTCTTAAAACATATTTACGTGGCCAAAAAATTAATTTCAATAGTCTTTTGATTAATTTTGTCAAGTGCAATTTTTCATCTTTTATACCATGTGGATATACAAGAAAATCTGGTAATGGAACAATATGAACACTTGTCAATTTTGCCATCTCATTATCATCTTCCATATCCTCCATATACTTGTCAAATTCTGATTTTCTAAAAATTCAGTATTGTGTGATAGGGAAAAACAAAATCGAATACAGTTAATAAAAATAACAATAAAGATTACTTTGATTTCATAATTTAAATTATTTATTTACCTATTAAATAAATTAAAATGGAACAGTGAAGTTTTTTTGGTGACTTTTTGACGTAACCTTGGTTTAGTAGTTAATGGAATAACACCTTCTTTTTTACCTTTCATTAATTCAAGTGTATCAATAAAACATTGATTTATCATAACTTCTTTTGCTCCAAAGCATGGTTTATACAATAATCTTTTGAGGTAGATATCTTAAATAAAACAAAAAAAATAAAAAAATTCCCATCAATCAGTGAATGAATAATTTGCTCCCAAAAAAAGAGTCATCAAAAATACAAACCTAAATTATGATTTAATAACAATGGAATTGCTTTGGCTACAGTAAACATCCATCCAATATTTTCCATTGCATGATTAGAATAATATTCTAATAAAAATCCAACTATAGCAGCATCTTTATGAATTTTTCCTAATAATAAGAGTAATTATTATTATTATTAGAAAAATATATATGTTTAATTATAATAATATATCTTCTAAAATAATTACCTTTAGAATCATTAATTGCTAATTCCAAATCAGTGGTTTTTCTCTGTTTTTGCCATCCATATAAACGTGGTGTATGCAAATAATGTTTATCATTTTTTAAGGCTTGGTTACTATCACCAAATTCATTATCTTTAAATAAGATTTTCTTGATCAAAGAATTATTATGACCTCTAATCAAATTTGCCATAATATCATGACGAATATCATTCAATCTCCATAAACTTGGTGATTTCTTGAAACATCTATAAGCAAGTTTTTCAGTATTATAGAATATATCTTTAAACCTTTGGTAATTCTTTGGACCAATGCATAGATTTTTATGAATATGAAGAAATTCAAGTGCTTCACAAACATCTTTTATTGTGTTTGGATTATTTGGGTAATAAATAAGATGCTGACTAGTATTAGTTGGCAAGTTTAGTGAGTGTAACAAGATTTTCAAAGAAAATTTATTTTTGCCAATTGAAATTGAATTGGATTCAATCTCAAATCCTTTATATCCAAGTGATGACCAAATATATTTCAATACTCTTTTTTTTGTCTCCTTTACTTTTGTATTTTTTATTTGCCAAACCTGAATTGTTGTTTTTCCAATGATAAGTTGGGTTGTTCTCTCATCATTTAGAAATACAGAAATTTTCTTGTACTCTTTCATGTTATTCCAAGGTTCTATATTGTTAACTATTAAAATGTCTTTATTATCTTTTATATTGCTAAAACTTTTATCCAAATTGTAAATCATATGATAATCTTCATTGTCATTACTGTTGTTGATTTGAAGTTGTGACAAATTGTCAAAACAGGTTTGTAACATTTCATTACCTTTCAAAAGGTGAGATATGTCAGGATGATCCAACAAGGAAAGCAAATTACCATCTTCATCTAAAGAATAAATTCTACCAAAACTAGAAGCAAAAAAATCTTTATCGTTTGCATACATTAAACACATTAAATTCAAATCCTTGTCAGTATCAAATTGTTGGTAAAAGTTGTTGGTACCAAAAATATCCCAAATTATAATTTTAATAATAAGTTTTGCTTTATCAACATTTTCTTTGTCATCTTCATTATCTTCATTGCAAGCGTAATCTTGTGCAACAATGAATAATTTTGTGTCATTGTCAATAAATGTTATAAACAAAATTCTAAAAATTTGTGGAAAAATTTTTGTAGTAATCTCTAAACCGTTTTCAACCAAATATAAGGTGATAACATTTAAATTAGAACAATGTGCAATCATATACTCATATTGTGATAAAGAGAATATTGATTTATCAGTATTTGATGATGAAAGTGCTGATGCTTTGATAATTGGAACACGTTTATGTAATGAAATCTCTAGGTCACCAGTGTGCAAATTGTATACATCAACTTTTTGGGCTTGATAATTTTCTGAGAAAAAATAATTCTTATCAACACAACTTTCCAAATATTTTGTACATGGATCATCTTGAAATAGTTTTTTAATATCAAGATAAACAGTTGGAGGAAATAAAAATTCTTTGTATGATTTGTAATCAATGTTGTACCAACTCATGATGGACTTTGGAATTCTATATTGGAATTGTGGATAAATAATTGATTTATATATTCCTGAGGAATTCATCAAGATCAATTCTAATTCAAGAGTTGAATCTGGGTCTTTATCTGAATGTGGTGAAACAACATTATCTAAAAATCTTACAACACCACCAATATTGTCAATAGTTGTTTGAATTTGTTTATTATAGACAGCAGAAAATACCCATGTTCTTGACTCAATCAAGACTCCGTCACCTTTTTCATAATCACTTGTGATAGATGAAGAGGAGAATTTGGTGGTGGGTGAGGATGACTTCATGTCTTTATCTTCAAAACATGAAAGAGCAATTAATATATCAACTTTATTATCATCAAGTTTTATGGCATTTGAGACTGTTAAAGACCACCATAAATCTGTTTGCAAAACTGATGCATTTGCTTCTATTTGAATATTATTATTGATTGGAAAAGCTTCTGTGATGTTTCCTGTCTTGTAATATTTTAATTCAAATTTATCTATGTAATAATAAATACATTAATTATTAATTAATCCTTAAATATATTAATGAAAATAAATTAATCCTTATCAATTTTGATTTTTTTTTACCAGAATTAAAGCTTGCAATGAATTCACCATCATGACTTGTTGCAATGTACTGGGAATCTAGATGGCTGTCAATATAAGGATATTGTTTATTTTTTAAATGTCTTTGTTGTGGCAAACCTCTAGAAGTAGAACTTTGTTGGGAATAAATTGATTCATTTTCTGCTGCATATTTTAAATTTTGAGGGCACAGTTTCGATTTATCTGTTTTGTCTTTAATTAATGACATATCAATCAATTATTTAGTTAATTAATTAATTAATTCCACTCCATGAAAAAAAAATCAAATCAATTGTATTTATAACAATTAATAATGTATAAAATTAAAATTCATCACGGCGTTTGACTAATTTTAATTTTCACCCACATGCCAAAAACAACAATAGCCGGTGTTCCTGTAAACTTTATCATTTAAATAATGATAAAATAAACAAAACCAAATAATGAATTGCACGACCTGATTAACCAATTCTAGGCAAACAGGGTGCAAAGTGCATATTTTAAAAAAAAATTCCTTTTTTAGCCAACTGATTGCAAAAAAAAATCTCTTCTCGATAATCAGTAATGAGAAGCGATTAAATTTTGATTTTCCGGGTTTATTCAAATTATTTATTTTTTTTTACTCGTTATGAATTTGAGTATTCGAATTGCATCGAAGAATGATAATAACATGAATAACGAATGTAATTCGATAATTCGATAATACGAATAAAACGAATGATTCGAAAAATACGATGTATTTGTATTTGGATATTAATTTAAAACTTCACCCATTAAAATAATAACGTTTTCAAAATAGTATTAACTCTTTAATAATACTTTTTTTAATTCTCAACGAATCACTTTTATTTTGCTCTTTTTAATAATAAAGAGGGCCCGATTGATTCAAATAATGGGTTTGGAAATTAATAATAAAGAATCATTTACAAAATACAATTATTTTTTTTTTTTGCAATTAACTTTACAGCAACTATTCCAAACAAATAATCTATTGCAAATACAATTGGTTGCATCTGGAATCTTCGTTGATAATAGAAAAATTTTCTTAAAATAATTCTTTTAAACATAATAAATAGACAAATAATCGGAAATTGTGTATATTACTATTAGTCTTATTTATACAATGAATACTTTCACATTAATGATTTAGGTATTTACCTATCTAAAATTACTAAATATTGGCAGACTTGTCTTGGAAGCCATTATCTTCGATCGTAAAACGACCATGGTGGATGAAGCAAATATTTAATCGAAAATTATGTTTCGTTTTAACTATGCATGTCGATATTAATATACAATGAATGGTATTAACCATTAGGCTTTCATATTGCTTTGAAATTTTAAATGACCAAAAAGCTGACAAGCTTGTCTTAGGTGGCTTTGAAGACATTAATTGTGGACGAAACAAATATTCTTAGATTCTAATATGTTCAAAAACTGTGAATAGTGATTGTATATGACCACATTTTGAAACAGCTAATGTGGTAATCAATAGTAAAATTCATTAAAAAAGAAAAATAATTTGTTAAAGTCAATGTCGATGTAAATACATAATCAGTTATCGATAAACTCCTGTTCTATATTGTGAAGACCTGAAATGAAAAAGGATTATGACATCACCGTTGAAAAGCGATCCAAAGAATCTCTATAACATGGATCAAGAATCTAGAGAAAAAATCAATAATGAGGACAAAGATTCTTTTTTGAATATATATACACTAATTAATGATACTTGATGAATTCGCCCGATTATCTGTCTATTTATTATGTTTAAAAGAATTATTTTCAGAAAATTTTTCTATTATTAACGAGATTCCAGATGCAGCCAATTGTATTTGCGATTGATTATTTGTATAAAATTCGAATTTCAAACTATATTTAAAATTATCAAATATATATAGAAAAAGAACACCTTCTGGAAACCTATATATGCTTATTTGATATTTCAAATTCAAATTCTCATTTCTTTGATGACTACAAAAAACATCAACTTATCTAGACAGAATAATGAAAATACTTTTTCATGATCCAGATAAAGGCATTAGTACAATGGCCTGAATTAAGTGAAAAAAACGAGTTAAGAAAATTAACTGCAACCTGACTAACTTCGTAGTTTCTATAATATATAATCGACAAAAAATCAAAAAATCAATTCAGTGATTTAGTAAATTTATTACATTTTGAAAGAAATAATGTTTTCAAGTGATTTGGTTCGGTTAAGTTTTTTATGAAGGATTGTATGATATTGGATGATTAAAAATGAAAAACAAACCAACTGTAATTTATTTGTGGCAATATTACAAACTGGCTTTGTTGTTAATAAAAGAAGCAAATAATTGGTTATTATGGATGATTATAATAATTTCAGACTTTTCATAATTAATATAACAGATTCCTTAGAAATCAATCAAAGAAACCTTATTATTCATCTTCTTGAGAAATGGCCATTAAAGCTAGAAAAACTACCTTTAGATAATTTGAAACATCAACAGTAAAAACTGACACATTTACTAAAACATGTCTCCGTTCCTCATCAAATAGTTCTGGTGACGTTCCATTAATTTGCCTACTTTAAAAAAAATGCAATAATTTGATTTAATAAAAATTAACATTATTAATATAAATAAAAGATTCTTCCTAGTCTCTATCAACATCGTTCATAGTTAAAGATAGATATGAAAGACAAGCAGGCCGTGACAGTTTCTTTTTCAATTGTTATAATAGCAATAATGATTAATGATTAATGTGATTTTTTTACTTTTGAGTTTTTTTTTTGAATCTTCAAAAAAAAACATCAGACCAAAAAATTTTCCAAATAAAAATAAAAATATTTTTTTGTAATCAATGTCTTTACTTCACCTCAAAAAATAAACTCATCTTTTTTTCACCTGTCCTTTTCAAGACTTGCCCACGAATAATAGAAAGAACAATGAGATGGGTGATAATGGCACAGCGACCCATCCTTTTTTCACCTATTCTTTTCGAGGATTGCTTAATGAATTATAGAAAGAGATTGGTTGTTGTTCCTTGACCACGCCACGCCCATCCTATGTTAGTTACCCGTCCTTTTTTATATTATTTTGCAGAACACCCGTACCATCATCATCTATATTAATGGGCCAAATTTGAAAGAGACGGGGACGGGAAAATGTGGCCTGAACCCGTCCCCTGTCCTTTTCCAGATCCCTTAAAGGGGTTTTTATAGTACAAATAGTTCACTTTTTTTAGTTTTGTGCAATATGCCATATTATAAAACTAAGATAAACCATAATGGGAAATTATTAGATATCGTTCCTAAACATTGACTTCTTTGAACCTCATTAATAATGTTGGTATTGTTTGTGTGATGATTCTATTAAAAGTGATCCCATTTGTTGCATTAACATTTCCATCCATTGTTTGATATGAATAATAAAACTGAATTGAAAATTACATCATGACTTTTACGAATTCTAAAAAAAGTTGTAGTATTTAAAATGTTATCTGTAGAAAAACAGAAGTTGGTTATTACTCTCTGAATGTCTTTTGATAGTTGACTGCAAGTGAAATTTTCTTATTTTTTGATGGTGATAATTTTTTCTTTTCATCCAAAATTGTTCTAATATATGATGGTGTGAATTAAAGTGTGACCTTTCCCTCGAATTTAATAAAGCCAAGAACCTTTTTAGTTCAAATCCATGATGATACTTTTAAAAAAAAGTACAGTCACATTCAATTCATCAATAAATATGGATCCTTCTTTTAAAAAAAATTCATAAAGAAATTCTTCTGGGATGCTTTATGAATTATGTAATGTTTTAATTTCAATCACGATCACCTACTTTTCAATCTATTGAGGAAGATAATAAATATCCTGTTGCTTTTAGATGTGTACTTTTTATTCATTTCATTGCCGCTAGTCCATTCTCGAGTCAATGACACAAAATTTATACCAGTGTTATATCTATTACAAGTTGAACATTTGTCAAAGTATTTGTCTCTACTGTTTAACATTTGAACAATTTTTCATTTTTTTATATCTAAATATAGCAAGTAATGTTGGGTCAACAACAGTAGGATCTAGTCAAAAAAGTCGTGTAGTATTGTAAATCATTCATTTAGAAGTTCATTGAATGATCACCTGATAAATAAAAAAAATTTTTGAAGAAATAAAATAAGATTACACATATCATCATGGACCATTTTATTTTTCGTCCAAAAAATTACACGAGTAGATTAAAATTATATACAAATATATGTACTTTTAAGTATATATAAAAATGTGTATTGGATGTATATTAGATATATATATATATATAATTTTAGTTTTCTAAATGTTGCCGTTATCATTATTAATTGTTTGTTGATTAATCGATTAGAAAAAACCTCCCAAAAAATATTCTATATATAAAAAAAAAAAAAAACCAAAATATCTCACTTCCTTTTAGAGCAATAAACCAATTACGCCAATAGCAGCCATTGCAACAGCCACCACAATATTTCCATTAAATTTATAACCAACATTTGCTTTACTGCTAATAGGAGTTGGAGTTACTACATCTGTGGATGATGATTTTGATGTTGATGATGGTGGTGGTGGTGGTGGTGGTGGTGATGTTGATGTTGGTGCAGCTAAGGCGCTGGTGTTTGATGAAGGAGCAGTAGGGGCATCATCAGCTGGTATTTTCCCAGCGCCAATCACTATAGTACCAAACATACCATCTATACAATCTGTACCTTGATTACTAAAATAATATAATTTACCACTTCCTGGTTCAGTAATTGTAATTTGAAAAGTTTTCCCAGCTTCATTTAAGATTGGTGAAGGAGTAACTGCATGTTTACGGAGAAAAAAAAAATTAGAGAAACTCATGTGAAGAAAAATGATATATTAAAATATATAAATATTATTATAACAATTAAAGTTTGAAAACTTACAAGCTGTTGTTGATATAGATTTTTGACAACTTTTTGGTGTATCAGATTGAACAACGGTATGTACACCGCTTACCCATTCCCATAAAACCTAATTGAATAAAATTATAAAAAAAATTAGCATAAGCTTTTGCAAGTACATAAAATTTAAATAATAAATAGACATACAATATCTTGTAAGTTAACATTAACAGTTGGAGGGTCATAAACAGATTTTCCTTCTGGAGAACCAACTTTAATATTGTAAGTTTCGGAAGAACAATATGTAGCGATTAACACGACGATTAAAGTAACAACTATCAATAATTTGGTCATATTTTTCTTTTAAAATATTCTTTATTTTCTTGTTTTAAATAAATAAATTAATAAAATGGATTTATATAAATGAATCTTTCTTTGATAGTTTTTGTTCTTTTTTATTTTTTACTATTTATAAAAAAAAATTTTTTTATTTCCACTATGGAATAAATTTATTTATACATTTTTATTACTATTTTCATCATCAGGAATGATATTAATATAAATATAAAAATAAAATGAATTACAATTTTTGATCGCCAGCTCAGTTAGCCATGTTAAGATGTCTCGATAACATTAGGCCAAGTTTGTTTCTTGAATCTTCACAAAAACAATTTATTCGTTAAACATTTAAAATTTACAATATTTTCTAAAATTGTAACAAACATTCCTCTTATAATCAATCTATCAGCCAAAAATAACAATAATAATAATAGTAATTAGTATTGTGCAACAGCTCACGATTTTATTGCAAATCCTGCCTGGCATGGTAAAAGCTCAAGTGGTTGCCGATGGACCCTTCCTTTCATGAATTTAAATTGTTGAAGATCAAGAGAACGGGAAATTTCAACCTATTATTATTCATATGGATCACAAGCGCCAAGAGTTATTGTAAATTAGTGACATCACTGTCCGACACTAACAACTAATTTAAGACTGGCCGCAAGTACTGATTTTTATTTCTTTTACTGTCCCTTTTTATTGGTTATAATTTTTCTTTCTTGTAAATAAATTTCTCTTGGGTAATCTTCAATCAGTAATAAGGTTATTAAATGTAATGCTGTATATATTCATGTACATGAAAATTAAATTAGCCAATCAAAAGGAATTTTGCACCCCTTCATATTTAAAATAGAGAAAGGTGATTCCTCCTCAAACAAAAAAAAATAATAATAAAATATTATGACCAATCAAATGCTGAAATAGGAATAGTTGTGACTTAAGTAGAAGTGGAGATAGTAAATATGTCCAAGTTGGTGCATATATTATTCAATAGGGGAGATTACTGAAATGAGTAAACTAATGTTAATACTGATCGATGGGGGACTTCTTCTGGAAAACTTTTTTTACTCTAATGTATTTACAAATATTTCCACTGATGATTTCATCAAAGAAGAAGTACTAAGAGATAAACTTGATATATTTCTGAAAAAGAGAAGTTGTTGGTTATCCTAAAGTTGAGAGAGAGATACAAGGATGTGTGACTACTATGCTAATTTTTCATCTGATCCAAAAGGACCATCAGATTTTATACTAGTTGAAGGGTTCATGCTTTACAATTTGAAAATGTTAGGAAGTTCTCTGACTCAAAAGTGTGATTAGATGTTGATAATGATGATTCAAGGCTAGTTGGAAAATTTATAGGAATAAAAAAGTAGATTAGCCATTCATGAATAGAAAATAAATTAGATTTTGTTATTATGAATAAACCAAAATTTACTTTGCCTGTGCCGACTTAATTATTGGCAATAACTCGAAAATAAATTTTCTATGTTAATTTATATTTTGAAAATGAACAAGGATTTAAAAAAGCAATTATGAGAAAACAGTTTACCATCAAAAAATCGGAATAGAAGACCTTATCAACAAAGTAAAGACAAATCTGAAGAGAAAGAAGAGAATAAGCCAAATTCTTATTGAATTTATCGAACATGCTGCTCCAATTATTTTATATGAAGTCTATTGAATAATTAAAACATTCACCATGTTCACATATAAAACTTGTCACGTGGGGAAATCAATTTATCCAAAAATATTTATTTACAGATCCCTAATTCTCATCTGATGTATACCACTTAAGTGAAGGAGTAAGTTTCAAACTTTCATTCGATGCTATTTTTACAAAAAATACAGTTTAAACACGCAGTTTTTCTATTCCTACTGCCAGTTACACGAATCAGTTCTTTTATAGTAAGTGGACATGGTCTACTTTCCTTTAATAAATTTTAACAAATAATAATACATTCAATTAATTATAAGAAATGCTTTTCGGTGTTATTTATTTCTTTATTTAAGGGTAAAATATAAGATAGATACATATGAAATGAGTATAAAAGATAATTAAGAAGATAATTAATTGTTAGAAGTGTAGGATCACGAAAGACCAAGATTAAGACGAAGAACTTTCAAAGAGAGAGCTATTTGAATAGTTTTGATGTACTCGATACTCAGAATGAGACTTATTGAGTTATCTTTCTTTGATTAATAAATTTAAGTTTCTATTTAGAGGGGTTGGTTCTAAAACTCTATCTTAATTTCTAGTTAAAGGGATTTTTCTTAAGGCACAGGTCGAAATCTCTTATTATTATTATATACAAGTTGTTCATTCATATGATCAATTATTTGATTATCTGGTTAATAATAACGAATAGTAAATAAAAAAAATAATAAAATAAACAAAACTTTCTTCAACTGTAGGAAATCGAGTGCCAGGAACTTTGGAAAATTTGTCCTCAAGCTATTGGTATAATTTAAAATTATAATTAATTTAGAATCATAACATTTATCATTATTATTTATCATTATCGTTATATATAATATGATGATAATTTACTTCTTCTGCTTGAATTCTTTCTTCGACTGTAGGAAATCGAATGCCAGGAACATTGGGAAGTTTTTCTTCAGGCTATTAGTATAATTTAAAAATTATAATTAATTACAATAATTGACATTTATCGTTATCATTATCATACGATGGTAATTTACTTCTTCTGCTTGAACTCTATTCGATCCTTTCAAAGCCTCATTTTCATTTTCATCTTCATCTGTTATTTTCCCGTTTAACGACTCTTCAATTTCCTGAAAATCATCAATATTGTATTAATTAATCCCATTTATATAAACAATCTTTTTCATTAATTCAAGTACAAACAAACATATATTAACGTAAATACCTTTTGATATGATATAGCATCTGCAGTTTCTTTCATTAATTTTTCTACTTTTTCAATTGAAATTCCTTTATTAATTTCTTTTATGACTAATGCAAATTCTATAGATTGTGTCTTTCAATTGTATAATTATATAATTATATAAGATTTAATTCCGATGTTTTAATTCAACTCGTGAATAATAATAATTTATCAATTAAATGCTTATATCATAAATACAAACCAATACTTCCAAATGAAATAATTTTGCATCAATTTTCTTTAATAATTGTTGTTGATATTTTCTCTTTCTTAAAGCTAATAAAGCTGCTTGTTTATTTCCTTGACTTAATGCTGTCTTTGCTATTTTAGTTTCCTTATCTGCAACTAATTCAATCTAATCGACAATAAATAGTTTATATTGAAAACTAATCAATTATACAAAAAGGATATATAATTATAATTACACTTTTTGATCATGTTATCGTTTACCTTTTTCTGATATTTTTTTAATATGTCTTGTCGAACTTTTAAATCAAGAATAGCACGATCTTGCGCCGTTATCTTGCTACTTTTGTTACCCATATTATAACTATTTATGCGTCAACTCAAATTTCATGAATTTGGAAAAACCATGTTAGTGTAACGCCCAAGTTAAAAAATAGAATTTGCCAGTTGAAAACCGGTTTTAATAATATTAGTCGTGTGACATTTCCCTGAGGCTGCTTTTCTATATGTGAAAATAAATTCGAAATTCGTGTCACATGAAGTTTTT
>CAUDNR010004289.1:133054-149309 GCA_958430865.1 Entrophospora sp. SA101 | reverse complement strand
TAAAAATGAAATAAAAAATTGGTAGATTGTTTATATAATAACAAATATATTTTTAATAAAATTATTTATATGTTTAATTCTACAATTTAATATTTTACATATATACATATATATATATATATATAGCTATAAAGAAATACCTCCATAATAAAACTCCACAGGTATTGACATATTAGAGATGCCACATGTTTAAACAACAATCTATGTTTAAGTAAATTCTACAATTTAATATTTTACATATATACATATATATATATATAGCTATAAATAAATACTTCTATAATAAAACTCCACAGGTATTGACGTATTAGAGATGCCACATGTTTAGCAACAATCTATGTTTAAGTAAACTCTACAATTTAACATTTTACATATATACGTGTATATATATATATATAGCTATAAAGAAATACCTTTATAATAAAACTCCACAGGTATTGATGTATTAGAGATGCCACATGTTTAAACAACAATCTATGCTTGATTTTACATCTAATGGTAGTGTCTCATCTGTGATTGTATTGGGAAAAAGTTGTTTTTTAATAAAGTGAAGTTACTATTTAAAATTCCTTCGCTTCTAGTAAAAATTTGTGAAAATTATTTCATTAGAGATGCCACAAGTAGAAACTATACATTTTTTTTAATCTCACATATAATTACGAAGTTTATTTGAAAATTATTATGTAAACAATTTTTTTGTCAATTGAAAACGTGATTTTACATATACAATCTACTTTAAAATTATATAGTCGCACAACATAATTTCAAGATCGTCACAAAGTGATAAACGTGATAAATCGAACTTCCATCATGCTGCTGATCAATCATCAATCTTTTAGGAAATCACAAGGGAAGATCATTCCGAGATTCTTATGACTCAAAACTTTCTAATAAAATGAAAAAATTAAACTGATGTAAATAAAGCTTAGGTGTTTAGTTTTAATTCTCTCAATTTACTTTTCTTTTTTAATAAGGAGTTATAAACTTTTAAAGTCATGTGATAACTATTGACTGTTATAGATGCCTCGCACTATAGGAAATTTTCTGCTCAAACTTGTTTTGATTCCATTACCTAATAAGTATTGTACAACAAAGAACAGGAAATATAAAAGTTTGTCTAAACTAAAATGTGATGATGCCGAAACTCGGAGAAAAAAAGGTTACAGAAACTAATAATCCGAAACTTGGTCACTTTGTCGAAACTCAATCACTGTGCTGAAACTGCGGTTTGTTGTTGAAACTACAAATGAACACTGAAACTCAATACATTGATTTGCTAGATGAATTTCCAATCTACTAGGATAAGCTCTATCCCATCTCTGATGACAATATTTACAAGTTGCTTCGTAATGGCCTTTGGTTTTTCATCTCCTTTTGTAAAATGGGTCCAAACTTCCGACAAATGGTCTATCGCCAGCATGTTTTCTTTTGTTATTTGACAATTATGGTGTAATTGATGAAATTCCATATATATCATCATTTTCATGTCGAAAATGATTATCTAAAGTATTTGATGTTTCTTGGTCGGATACCATTATTTTAAAGTTTATTTTCGTGGAAAGGTTATTTAATAGGCGGGTTTAATTATTCAAATTAAATCGTTTGGATCATCATCATTAAATTGTTAATGTTAATATATAACAACAATTAATGCCAATACTGGCATTAATTATTGGTAAAGTAATATTATCATTATGAATAAATGCTTGCACATTTATAGTTCCGGCGCATAGATTTAGTTTCGCACGTAGATTTAGTTTCGCACGTAGATTTAGTTTCGGCATTTTGCTTGCTTGAAAACCGAAACTAAAATTTTTAATTTGCCAAAACTATTGCCGAAATTTAGTAGTTTAGGCAAACTTCTATAACAGGAAACAAGAACATAACAACTTTGAATGCACCACTGACTTCTGATAATGTTATTTGCCATTTCTATTTTTTAAAAGCTGCATCATAAGTAGTTATCCATCCACAAATGGTTTGGAATTTTGTTTGTCAATTTCATTTTTGTCAACTTCTCCAACTAAAAAGAAACTTAAAACTTGTAATTTGTACAGATCATATGGTTTACATCACTTTTTGACCATGTTACTGATTTTTTTTCAAAGCCCAGCCTTTATAAAGTTTAAATGTTATTGAACTAAAATTAAAACAAATTTCATTTGCAGAGTGAATCAAGCATTATTAGTTCATCAATTAACATCTGATCTATTATCAGAAAAAATATAAAACATACTCTGCATATAAATATGTAAGGTTGTAAGTAAATAAGTTTATACAGACTGGAATTTGCAATCGCGTTTACTACATTGACAATCACTTCGTCGACAATCACTTGGTTGAAAATTCATTTTGTCGACAGTTCACTTCGTCGACAATCACTTCGTTGACAGTTCACTTCGTCGACAGTTCATTTCGTCGACAATCACTTCGTCGACAGTTCATTTCGTCAACAGTTCATTTCGTCGACAATCATTTCATTGACAAACACTTCACTGACAGTTAGTTTAGATGTAATGATAGTGGTATTGTCGCTGGCTATTTTGGTGATTATAATAATCGATGATAATTATTCTTTTTAATATTGTGAATCAGACAAGTTGAAAATACGCTAATGAATAGTATTGAGATTTCGTTTGAAAATTCAGGAAATATTTATTTTTCTGATGATATTCTTTTCAAGATGCATGAATTTTATCCAATTTTTCTTTTCATCTAAATTTCCTGATGCTTCTGAAATCATGATTCCTAAATTCAATCAGGATTAATAACTAAACAAACTATATTAATAATTATAATCAATGTGTATGTTATGCTAAAATCGTATGAACTGTCGACGAAATGAACTGTCGATGAAATGAATCAGACCCATCGGCCAATCTCATATTTGAATATACTTCCGTCTTTTGGCCATCTCCAAGCAAACCAATTTGAAATTCCAGAGAATGGCTTAACATTAACATCCTCCATTCTGTTTGGTTGTAAATTAGCTACCCTCAAGCACCTTTGATGACGTTCTCATTATCAGGCCATGATACAAATTAAAACCAACCTTGACGTATCTTTTTATTGCACGAGCAATCTAATTAGTTTACAGTGCATTTGATTGGTTTTTAAATTAGAAATTCGATTTTATTTCATTTTAAATCATTCAAATTAAAAATGGCTAAAAATCATAAAACAATTACATCCCATCTTCAAATGGTAATTCAGTTGTATAGATTATGAATTTATAAAGGTTGTGGTTTAATTGCCCAATAAATTGAAGGTTGTTATTGAAAAATTAGAAATCAAATATATGCTATTAAGGTTCTGAACGGATTGTATTATTTCGGAATGATCTGAACATGGATTAATGTCAGTTTCCAAAGCTTGAAAGTTTTGCAACTGTGTAAAGTAAAAAGGATTCGCCATAAGTCGAAACTAGTTTTGACTTTCGCTTCTTCAAAACGGTTTTGACGACAAACACTGATATTAATATGAACCACAATCAGACGACATTTCACGCGATCGACATGTAGCTATGTATAAATTTGTGCAACATGTCAATTTTTACGAAGGAACTTTTTCATTTGTCACTAGTTTATACTCACAATTTTTAACCAGAAACGTTGTATGTATTCTTTGATAGTTATTTTATCTTCTTGCAAAATTATAACTATGATTTACTAAAAAAAGGTAAAGAATTACTCAATAAAACATAAACATGGAACCATAATTTGATTTTTAGAAATATTATTACAACATTGGGTTGGTGAGGCGTAGACAATGGAAACAAGGTCAACTTCTATGATCCCACATCTCAAATGTATAATTCCTTAGTAAATAATATAATTCTTTGCTAATAAGTTTTGTTTCTAAGATCAGAATAGCTGATGCTAAATTATTGAAGAGTTCTTTTATCAATAGAAAAATTTATTTTATATTTTTTACTCATAAAAGACAATGCATATATATCTTTTAATTCAACTAGAATAGTGAGTTTTGGATTAACTATTACTACCACCATAAAAACAGCCTTATGGATGGATATATTTACGTCTAAGAAAACTAAAGGTAATAGTAATAATTTAATAGGCTAAAAGGACTCTCACTACATTAATAAATGAATATATTTAATATTGATTTTTTTATTATATGAGTCAGATCTGAAGTAAAAAATAATTCAGCCAACACATACAAGCATAAATCAGAGCAGAAGGTCATCCTAATAGTGGTATTTTCATTTCAATCAGTTCAGTATTTTATTAATTAATCAAAATTTAAAAAAATCAAAGTATTTTAACACGAGCAGTTGATGTTTTAAATTGTTAACGATCTTTAAAGTCTACATAATAACAATATATGGTTTTTTAGTATGACGGATGATGGAACTTCGACTTTATAATGAATACAAGATTGTCAATTTATTCCAAAAATTAAAATATTAACAGCAAATATTAATTTATCAATTATAAGTGTAAATTGGCTGATATTTTAAATTATCAATAAACATTAAAATTTCATAACAACAAACAACAATATGCAATTTTTTATTATGTTGAATAGTGTGACTTTCTTTAGCTTTCTGATGAGTGGTAAGATCATTTATTAAATTTGGCCAAGTATTATTAATTTTAATGGTTAATGAAAAAAAAATTTTTTTTCATTTAATTTTTATATCGGGAAAAATTATGAGGACAGAATCTACAAACTGATATAAATTCAATTTCGTTTTCATTTGTTAATAAAATTTTTATTATATACAGAAATATTATCTAAAGATCTATTACATGATTCATGAACATCCAGTAAAGTTAAAGATTACTGGTATAATAATATGTAGAAATAAATTATAACGTTAACGTAGAACTCAGTGAGATCACAAACTTCTTTTATTTAGTGGTACATTGTTCAGCCATATAATCATTTGGAACAATTTTTTCATATCTATATAGTTACTTTAACATGCAAACAAATAATCAATTAAATATTGACAAAAAAAAAATAAGATTGAATATATTCATTAAATTCATTTAATACAATTTTCATATTTAATATTTTTCTTTTTTATTATCTGTTCATTCAATTTTGAGATTGTTGTGTTTTTCTCATTTTTTGTCATTAATTCATACTATCTTAAAAATTCTTCACAGTAAAAATAAATAAACGAAGCTTTAAATTTAAAGATTATTATCACCTATATATAATAATAATAAAATTTGATTATTAATTTATTAAATTGATAATAAATTAAGAATATTAATCAATATATTAAAAGTATTTTTTTCTTTGTAACCTTTTGAGTAGAAGAAACTCCAATTAAAATAATGTGTTTTCATACATTGTCTAATCATTATTAATATAACAAAAGTTAGAGAACAATAATGCGAAAAAAATTATATTAAAAAGTTCTTATAATAATAATAAATAACTTATAAACCGTTTTTTGCTTTTAATTTCTTCCTTCTTCAAGAAACCCATACAAACCATATGTTTTCTGAAAGTTCTCGATGTGGCTAAAACGATCTTAATAGGGCTGATGTCCGAAAAGAATTAAGCTTTTGAAGCCAAAAATCATAGGTTTCTTTGAGAGGCCATTACTCATAACCGGAAGAGCTACAGACGCATAAATCTTGCGTTTTAAAAGTCAAAGATGCGTGATTGTTTTTACAAAAATTGAGTTTATGTTCAATTCATTCGTCAAATCCGTTGTACAGAAAACGTGTATGTCGATCATATATTAAAATCAGTGACTGTGAAATGTCGTCCGACTAATCACCCGTTGACCTAATCCAGATTGATGAATAATATTTAATTATTATTATATAGTTGCATGGCGCAGGTCTCTTAAACCATCAATTTTTACACGTGATATTTGAAAGAATAGAAGTCGCTTTCTATCCTACCTTTTAAAGATTAGGATCTAAACTTTATCGTGACAGAGGGGTTTTTTGAAATATTCATCTTTTTTAGTGTATGTATTGCGTTATGCTCGTGAGGAATTTGGTTATGGAATCTTGATTAAATTCATTATACATATTTCCAAACTAAGGCATCTTGAAATTATGAGCTGCTACAGACTTAAAATAAAAAAATTATGAGAAATTATACACGCATGTCTGAACATTGTCCATCTAGATCTCAGAATAGTTAGAAAACTTAGCAATACGGCACTTATTAATATTGCTCATCCATACCCTAACCTGAAATATCTCAATATCCGTTGAAATGGAAGAATAATCGATATGTCCATCCGTGTGATTGAACAGTCGTGTCATAGGATAGAGTATCTGGACATCGCCCATTGTAAGCACATTGACAAATCTTCCGCAAGATTGTAAAATTGTGTCATAGATTACAATATCTGAATATCTAGACGTATCGTCTATGAATCTATCTTCAAAATTGCACGGTTGTGCCATGATTTAAAATACCTGTTGCTAGTGGTGGTTATTTTCAATGTATCACCAATAACTCTATACGTGCACCTACACATTTGAATCTCAATCTGCAATCATTAGATATTGACAGAAGTAAAAAACTTACCGACACAACTATTTGTAATTTCACACATTTACGTCTAAATCCCAAAATGGTGAAACTTAAATGCTGCAGGGTGCTAGTGTTGCATCTATTAAAGAGATAGCACACTCGTGTCGTAGTCTACAATACCTTGAACTCGGCGGATTCTATAACCTCAACGATGAGACAATACGTGATATTATCCATTCCTATATCAATTTCTGTTACCTTGATTTCACGAATTGCAAATATAATACTGACATTGTTATCAGAGAGATAAAGCAGTAGACTGGAACATTTAAATGTCATTCAACCATCGATATAGCTATCTGCAATACTGCACATTCGTATTCAAATCCAACCATCTAGATATTGGTGCGTGTGATCTCATTACAGATGTAAAATCGCGTGTTCGTACTTTAACCTGAATACCTAGGTCTGAAACATTGTGAAATGTTACCAAAAATCGTTAGTCAAATGTTGAAATAAATGACGACCATGTTCATCCATGGGTTAATACTGATATGGGATCTGGAAGTGAAGGTTCGTTTCCTGAATGATTCGCAATAACCGGTCAATGATTATCCCGTCATCCTTTTCTGGGCATAAACAAAGATGAGCTGATGGGAGGACGTACGAGTTGTAGAGCAACAACGCCACCGTGACTTGCTTCGATTAATGGCGTCACCGATCGCCCATATAAAAGACGCTTAATTGATGCACGTCAAAATTTCTGAGATCGTCCATAGAAAAACACATTTTTGACTATAATAATATAACCGATTTCTGTTCTTAATCCGCGATTGATTTTCTATTATTCGAATAGAGAGGTTAATGTATTCTTTGGCACACGTAAACATTACTTCACGTTTTATCGGAGTGAAGGCATAAAAGAGGTTATTGATTACGCAAGTTAATTGAGTTATTTTTTCTATATAGTATTATACTAACTTATTCCCATCGGATCTAATATCCCAAGGTCATTCATTCATCGTTTGATGATCCGGTTAATGTGTTGTATGGGAATGGAATAAGGATATGATATCTCAAGGTATGTTTCTTTTGTAAACCATCATCCTGGATATAAGTGAAATGTATAATCTTACCATTCTTCATTAGCTGGATCAAATCAATAGTCCTATACAAGTCGTGTATCTGTAAGGCAGTATTCAGAATATTCTGATGAAATCGAAACTCTTTGAGTGCAATTTACAACTCTCTTGATCAAAGAAGAAAAAGAGAGAAGCATTTCCCTACTAATATATAATGTATTATCTGAAGAGATAGGCCTTAGTTCTAATATGTTAGTCATTTTTCATCGTCTGCCAGAACTAGAGAAAAAGAAGAGATAAATCAATTGTTTGTAGTAGCAACAATAGCAAAAATAATGATAGTAATATAATAAATAATAATGTTATTTTCACTAACAGGAATGAATGATAATCACGAACCCAAAGAATACTCTTTTGAGGCAAACTTTGGTTCTTACTGATTTCTCCATGCGAGCTCGCGTTCACTCTACTTTTCTACGTTATTTTTATGTATCAAATGATAAAAATAATTAAAACTCATTTGCAATCAATTACTTAATTATCAACCTCATCCATTGATATACGAGTAAAAATACCCAATAAGTCTTCCTAAAAAGTTTTCATTTTTTAAAACATGGAAATAAACCCGTTAGCATTATCAGTATTACAATAAACACGCCAACTTAGACTATATTAATATAGGTACCGGTTCATCCGAAAAAAATATTTTGTTGATCGTTAATTCTCACAATCAATCGCATCGCATAGAACATGAATGCTATTGGGGAACATGCAACAAAGAATATTTTTCATATGTCGCCGTGACAAGACTAGGTTTCACACATGGGGTCTGGACAATAGAAAAAGACCATAACGTGAAAAAACCAAATTTGAACTAACGCCATTCCTATATGTAACTCTTTGTGTAGAACATTCTTGGCTTAGAAATTATGTCCACTTTGCATAAATATTATTCTTCAAACTTTTCAAAACATCATTTTCCTTTTTTATTGTCTAGACTCACATGTGATGTCAATAATGGAGTTTTTTCATCTGGGAACTAGGACTATTTTAGACAGTATTTAAGTCTTTTCAATTTCGCTTGAAACGACAAAACTTTTTGTACTCTATTCAAAAAAAAAAAAAACTGGCATATCACTAAAAAAAAAAAAAAAAAAAAAAATGCAAAAATACAAAGTTGGCGGTACGTTTCATCATTTCGCCTTCCATACCAGTTTTTTTCGGTTGCATGCATTAATATTATCATTTCTCCATTAATCAGATAATATCGAATACATACAACCTTCCGAACCCAATGTTAAGAAACAGGGCATCATTAAAAAATTGGTCGGTGATGACGCCTACTCTGTCGATCCCAAAGATAAAACTCATACAATTGGTAATAAAACCAAATTCGACTTAGATTAAACATATATTGAACGTTTGTTAGTAATAGTTAATAAACGTCTAACTTTTGATAAAACTGCCATCTTAACAAAATGTTTAAATTCATTTTTTTACCCATGTACTTCATTTTCCTACTACGAGTATTTCAAATTAAATTCTGTTATATTTTTATTCTTTATTTGTACTCAAGTCGTCAAAGAGAAGGATGTCATTGGCATTGTCAAGACTACTACATAAACCAACACCTGTTCCATAATCGAAACTCGCGATAGTAGAACCTTTTTCAATTTTTTTTATTAAATCTTTTATAAGAACGAATTCTTTTATGTTTATTCACACGATGTAACTGCAATATGCATTTTTTATTTTCATTCATCTATTATGTATGTTAGATAAGTCATAAAAATAATAAAGTTTATCGTTGATCAAATGTTATTATCTAATTCCATAGCAATATCATTTCTTTGAAGGTACTTCTTGATACTACACTCATTCATATCGTTGTATTCTTTGAATATAGTTGAATGTCCATAAACGAAAGGCGTTGCATTATTTTTTGATACGTGAGATGAGAATATCTCATTTCCTTTACGGCCATGATTTTCTGCGATTCTCTTTTTCAAGTATATAATATAGTGCCCACCTTCAACGTATATAACTTCTTCGTGAAATTCTAAGAAAGTCATAAATATAATTCTCGTCAATGATATGATTATACTTGTCCCGATTTTGATATTGTAAATGGTGAATTTCCCATAGTCGTACGTAGCAACAATAGCAGAACTTGTGATAGTAATATAACAATATTATTTAATAAATCGCGAGTCCAAAGAATAGGAATGGTATTCTCTATTCGAGACGAACTTTGAATTTAGCTGATTTCTCACATACAAAGTTCATGTTTATTTTATTTTTCTATATCAAAATTATAATAAAAATAATTAAAACCTTTTATTCATCTATCTGTAATCAATGTCTTAATTATTCATATCATGCAGAAAAATTCGCTTGAGGAACATAGGTGTTCGATTAACTACGCAGTTATAAGTAACTGGTATACGGATTAACAAAACAAAAATACACGGCGATCTTTCTAAAAAAGGCAAAAATGGTCATTTTGTGTCAATTTTTAAGTTTTTAAAGTCATCCTGATTTGTTAGTATTACTATAAACATTCCCATTTTAGACTATATTAATATTAATATAGATACCGGCTGGTTCATTCGGGAAAATTTTTTGTTGATTGGTTCCCAAAATTAATCATTCGCACAAAACATGAATACTATTGACGAACAAAGAATAACTTGAAATTGAGGGATATATTATTGTGAATATATTAATATATTTTTCATATGTCGCCATGAAAAGACCAGGTTTTACACGTGGGAATCTGGACAATAGAAAAAGACAAACGTGAAAAAAACAATTTTTGAATTAACGCCATTTCTATATGTAACTCTTGATGTAGAAAATTTTTGGGTTAGAAATTATATCCACCTTGCATAAATATTGTTTTTCAAAATTTCAAAAAAATTAGTAAATACTTGAAATTAGATATGTTTCTCAAAACATCATTTTCATAATATGATCCTTTTCTATTTAAGTCTTTTCGATTTCCCTTATAATGACAAAACTTTTTGTAAGAAAAAAATAATTTCTGACATATTAATATTTTATTATCTAGATACAATGTTGAGCGGTACGTTTCATCATTTCGCTTATTCCACCTTCGGCAGTTTTTTTCAGTTTTATGCACTAGTGACATCATTTTTGCCATTCCTCAGAGAATGTTGTGTAAAAAAGAATCAAAATAGCACCATCACAGTATTAGTTGGAGAGAATAGTTACTCTATCACCGTTATTCTCGAGCCTAAGGATAATAATAATGCCGTTGATAAGAAAACCAAATTTGAGCATATAATAAACGTTTGTTAAGATGTATAGCTTTAATTAATAAAGGTCATGCTTTTGGTAAACCGTCATCCCCCGCTACGAATATGTCAAATTAAACTTTGTTATTTTTTATTCTTTATTTGTACAAGTCGTTCCTGAGAAAAATATCATTCACAAATTATAATAAAGTAACACCTGTTCTATAATCGAAACTCGCACTTGTGGGACTTTTTTTCAAGATTTCATTACTTATGTATTATCTTTTATCTAAATGTGATATGCATTTTTTATATGTTTATAATCTTTACTGAATCATAAAAATAATAAAATCTATCATTTGATCAAAAGTAATTATCTAATTCCATATCAATATCCATTTCTTCGAGAAGAATTTCTTGATGCTATACTCGTTCATATCACTATCTTTTTTTGCATGTCCATAAACGAAGGAAGTCACATCATTTTTGATGCGTAAGATGAGTCTCTAATTTTCACATGGCCTTGATTCTCTCATTCGAGTATACAAGATAATGCTCGCTTCCAATGTATTCTCTGGTGATAACTTCTTTGTGAAATTCTGAGGGAAGTGCATAAATATATTCTACGGGATCTTTCTTAGACGCAGGTATAAAACAGTTGTCTATAAATATATACGTGTCTCTCGGTAACCAAATACCGCCTTGTATCTTGTATGTTCCCATTTATTATTCTCATTAATGATATGTTTATCCCGATTTTGATATTGTAAATGCGGCTTAGGATTCATGGTGAATTTTCCACGAGTTGTACGTCTATTATTTTTAGATTTGTTTTTGCGAGACATGATAGTATATTATTATTATATCAAAGTATAAAACATCAAAGTTTTTCCGTATATTTATGTCATTTTATCAAAATGTTACACGTAATATATATAGGGGTATTATTAATTATTTTATTAATCCAACAAATGTTTTGAGCGACGATCTCTGCAAAAATACGTTACACTAGGGCTGCTGGCCATGGTACTGGTCCATTGAATCTATTAATGTAATAGTAACATTTTAACCATATTTAGTATTAATGATTTATTAATGGCACCAAAACTCGTTGGTCTCAATGACCCGGTCTATTTTCTAACACATGTTTTTTATATATGTAGTTAGTTACTGTACTTTTAAATTTGGTCAGAGAACCTCAGAACCGGTTTTTGCTAGAGAACCCCCCATATATGCCCGTTTATAATAATTCTGTGAACAAAACTAAGTAAAACTTCATCTCTATTTCTATAGTAAACAAAGACACAAAAAAATTATAGAATGTATTTTTATATTGTAAAAATTATTTCAAATATAAAAAATGAATTTAATATGAATTAATATATATTTTATTACTTTACTACTTTATTTAATAAAAATAAATATTTTTATCAAGTCTTTTTAGAAATTAATACTTATTAAATGATTCAAAAATCAATTTAACTCTAACAGCAAGGAAATCTTTTTTTTTTGACGGGATATCACCACCACCTAATTTACTTATTGAAATACGTCAAATCCACCCATACAAGTGAATCGAAAAGGTTTGAGATAATATAAAGTCAATTAATGTTTTAAAGGTATCTCGGAACTTGTGTGTTTCATAGAATTTATTGGGATTCTAATTTTTTTGTACATTGTATAATAATGAAATTCAAGATTGCTCGATCAATTACTTTCATCATTGATAGAAGAGGCATGGGCGTGCCTCACGACCCGAAAACGTGGTCGGTTCATAGAAACAAACGTCAGTAATGCCAATCTTATTGTTGAGTAATTTTTGAGGCATGAGGTTAAAAGATATCAAGGCAAATTAGTATTCCAGCATCGAAGTTCATCACCCACTTGAAAAATTGGCAAGCATATATTATGGAAAAGGAAATCAGACATATTCCATTTCAGAAATGTAGACACTTATTCTCTCTCTTGTATATCCCCGGCACCTATTGCAATACTGATGAAGGAGATGATGTAGAAAAGGTTGACGAAATTAACGAAGACAATGAAACGGAATCAGGATAGTATACACAATGGCACAAAATTTTATTAAGCAAAGTGGTATGGTTTCTAAGCTAGAAATGTTCTACATGAGGAGTTACATATAGAAGTGATATTTCTTTTTCACAACATAATCCGTTTCTATTGTCCACGGCCCGTATCTCGGATCATTATGACAAATTTCAAATACAAACACATTTCTATGGTTGATATAGAGATTGGACTCGAAAATTTTTTTCGATTAATCGATTCATATTAGTCAAAAATCTATTTTTTGACTGACTGATTAATCGAAATTTTTTCCTTTTATCAGATCAAAATTAATATATATTTGTGGTCCTATTCTAGTTTAGAAACAACAACATTAAATATCATCATCTTTAAATGCTGTTAGTTCTCAAACACATACTAAAAAAATAAATTATTTACGAGGGGAAGTAAAAAAAGGAGCATTTCTTGGACCTCATCAGAAGTTCAAGATGCACAAAATATTTTAATGATAATTTGACTCATTACATCAAGGATTACTTTTTAATGCAACAATTCAAACATTAATAAAAATTTGGATGAAATTGATAAATGTTTAGATGAGACAATAACAACAGTTCCTGACGAAAATATTAATGTATTCAAATGGTGGAACGAGTATAAAAGAGATTTTCCAATTCTTTCAGAAATAATTGAAGGATTTCAGCAACATCAGTTCCCAGTGAGAAGTTATTCAGTGTTGTTGATGATAATATTACTAACAAACACAAAAACTCGAAATCAAGTATTGTAAAAAAAAATTTGATCTTTTTAATAATTAAAATAAATTTCTCTTGATTGATTAATCGAGTAAATAATTTCTGACAGAATCCCAATCTTTAGGTTGAGATATGATGACATTAATAAATCAATGCATTGTAAACTTTGTTACTAAAGGCATAAACTTTTGTTTATAGTCAAACCCTGTTCCAACGAATTATAATATTCGCGTTACAACGACTTTTTAAAATTTTGCATCACATATAAAATCGTCAAGATATATAAGACAAATTGCATTTAAAATTCGTTATAATGAAAAAATCACTTGTGCTTTTTTTTTAGATCATTGTAAATGTATACTAATACACTTGTAGAAAGGATTCAATTCTCGTGGCACACTCATTTAAAATTCGGGTTACCCTTAAAAGGATAATTGCTAAATAAAGTGTCATATAAAAAAAAATAATAAAAAACACTCTTCAAAATGTCAAATCTTATTAATTCAAACAATGATGCTTTACCATTAATCATACCAATAAACTTGTAAAAGATTTAACAATCTTGTTGAATGAATCAGATTATTATGATCTAGAAATTAAAGTTGGAGTGGGTCAGGAGGTTAAAACTTTTAAAGCTCATTCTATTATTCTAAAAGCAAGATCTTCATATTTTAAAGCTGCTTTGTCAAATAATTGGTTAAAAAAATCTAGAGATGGCATTATCTCATTTGAAAAAGAAAATCTTGCTCCAAAAATATTTGAAGTTCTTTTAATGTAAGAATTATTATTCAATAATTTATTTGATTTTTATAATAATATAATTTTTTAAATAATATAAAACAAAAATTTTATTTAAAATTTTTTTTTAAAAGGTATATTTACAATGGAATTATTAATATAAATAATATGGATGCAAAAGAAATTCTTGAATTACTTGAAGCTTGTGATGAATTAGGATTTATTGAATTAATTGATGAACTACAAGATTATTTAATCAAAAATGAAGGAAAATGGTTTCAAGAAAATTTGGTTTACATTCATGAAATTTCATTAAAACACCAATCATTTATTCACTTTACTTATTATTTTAATAAAATAATTTGTGAAAATCCAGAAGCATTATTAAAATCTGATGATTTCAAGGCCATTGATAAATCAATGTTTATTTCTATATTAGAAAAAGACAATTTAAAATTAAATGAGATAGATATTTGGGATTATGTTATTCAATGGGGAATGGCACAAAATAAAGAATTGAGAAAAAAAATTTTTTCAGAGTGGAATAAGGATGATTTCATTAAATTGAAAAACATAATAGAAGATATTATTCCATTAATAAGATTTAAAGAAATATCTACAAATGATTTTTTTGAAAAAATCAAACCTTATAAAAAGGCTTTTGATAAAAAAATATATGTAGAAATCCTTGAATCTTATCTTAGTGATAAATGGCAACCAAATTTGTTACTTCAAAGAGGTCCAAGAGCAAAAAAAGAAAAATTATTAAATCTAAATATAAGATGTTTAATTTCTAAATGGATTGGTGAAGACAATGACCTATATTATTTACCATATGAATTTCAATTAATTCTTCAGGGCACCAAAGATGGATTCTCTAGGTCAATTTTTGAGAAAAAATGTTATGATATAGAACAAACCATTATTATAATGAAAATTAAAGAGACTGGTGAATTAGTTGGTGGTTATAATCCAGTTTGTTGGAATATCAAAGGAAGACTTCCAGATGAATATTATTGGATTAAAACAAATAGTTTTATTTTTAAGATTGATGAAAATCAAATAAATAATTCAATATTAAGCAGGGCCAAGGATCCTAAAAGTGCAATAATTCACAGTAAATCAAAATCTTACGTAACTAGAGATAATATAGATTTTCATGAATTTCCATTTGCTTTTTTTGATTTAGCATTATGTAATAGTGTTCATAATAAGCATTATTGTTCTTATAATTATAATGGTGATTATGAAATAACTTGAAACTTAGAAATAGTAATAATAGAGTTCATTTGATAGAAGAATTAGAAGTGTATAAATTAGCAAAGAATTTAACTTCCAGTTTTTTTAATCGGAATATCCCATCCTTTCCAAAAAAGGTCTAGTGATAATAATACTTGGACAAAACATTCCAAATTATTTTATTCTATTTTCATTTTATTTTCATTTTTATATTTGTTTCTCTATTTATTTATTATTATTATTTACGGTGTAACGAAAATAATGGCGGCTTACAAAATTATTTTGCATAATAATAATGTGTTGTTTATCATGATTCGCATATTTTTACCAGCCTTCCTTATCTCTCGTTGAAGACATTTATAAAATAAAAGGCTTCGTTTACTTCTTTCTATCTCTAACATCTTATGAGCACGTGTTACACGAATATTGAGGCCTAACTTCAAAATATTTCACATTATTTACATTATTGGCCTGATAATGCTCATTCATCAAGGAAAAATACATAATGAAGCGAATAATTACTGTCTGATCCAAAGTCTTTCAAAAATAATCGGATTTCTTTTATTTTTAATTGACAAGTTCCAGAAAATATGTAATTTTATATGCGAAGTTTTTAGAACTTAAGCTACAATACGATATAATTTTTTTGTATAATTATTATGTAAATTTTTGCGTCAGAATG
>CAUDNR010004289.1:107859-118258 GCA_958430865.1 Entrophospora sp. SA101 | reverse complement strand
ATATTGATAGAAGTTTAGATCAAAAATTAAATATGGCAATATACAATTTTCATCATTTTTAGTTAATAAAAATTATATTTATTTGATTTAGCCAATTAAAAATAATTAATTTTGCATTACATTAAGTGATAAAATTGTTTTGTTGATCGTTGCACAAAAGAATGTCCACCATGCTTGGGCATGCTGCAACAAAACCAGACAAGTGAACATTGGTATTACCAAAGACTTCAGGGATCTATAGTGTTTTTAACATCACAATTGTGTTACCAATGTAATGTGATCACAATATTCATCTAGACAAAAATCGTTAATATGAAGTTAATTTACATCAGATCTACTATGGAACCCAAAAATTACAGCACTATTAGAAGTATCTTGAAAAAAGAACAAGGGGAGAAAATTGCTCCTTACATTTTTAAATTAGCAGATACCAAATTTTTGCAAACATATTTAGACAAAGAAAGGATTACCTATGAAGTTTATCAAGAAAGCATCATGATGATGCATTATTACCTAATAAAAAGCAGAAATCCTTAGAAGGAAAATAATCTTATTATTACAATATTGATTTATTTTTTTTTACTGACAAAGAAAATTCTCCTTTATGCAAATATAATTAGCAATCATCAAATTGCATTGTTTATCAATAAAAAAATGTTTTTGTTTGAACAAATTTTACATTTGAGGATATGTTTATAAATCTTTGTTTTTCTCTCATTGAAGTTGAAGCAAGGTAAATAATCCCACCTTGTATTGAAACATTATAAAAACATTACCAATTCACTTAATTTTCAGATAAATAACACATCCTTCTAACAATCATCATTGACAATTTTATTTTGGTTTAAAAAAAAACAAATAATAAATATTTTCATAATAACATTTTTAAAAAAAATGCTTACATTTAATGGTGAATTTTTTTGCAAGTTGTTAATTGATTTCTTATTTCACTATAAAACTTGCAAAAATCAATTTTATATTATAAATCAAAAAATTGATCAAATAATCAATAAAATAGAACCAAGAAAAAGCCAATTCAAAAATAATCAGACAAACTTACTAGTGATAAACAATATTCACAAGAAATAGAAAATCTATGAAAGGATTTCAAGCAATTATTTGACAAAACAACTGGGTTGAATCCCAATTTTTTATTTGGTGAAATGGCCATGGAAATTTGTGAATTATTTGGTGAGAAAAAAGTTGCTGCTTCTATTGTTAAAATTTCTATCAACAAAAAACAAACCCTAGAAGCAGAATGATAGAAGCAATTCAATAGTGGGTTGAGAAAGAAAAGATGAAAGAGGTAGAGAGTGAAGATGAAAAAGATAATGAAAACAACAAAGATATGAATATTAACAATGATATTATTGATAATAATAATAGTAGTAGTAATAGTGAAAGTTAGATTTTTTCAGAGTGCTCAAAGAATAGGTAATGACTTTAGATCCAAGTATTTTCCTCCCATGCAAGTCTGACAATTTTTTAACTTATATTTTTATGTATTTTTCTATTATTAGTTAAATTAAAATAAAAATATTTAATCATTGTCTGTAAAATAGCATAATGGAAATTTGAAATGTTACACTAATTTTTTATATTGTGCAACGTTGCTTTACAATACACGGCAAACATTCTGGCAATAAAAAAGTAAGTGATAAACTGGATTTGAATTGGATCTGGACTTGATCTCCAATTTAGAGAGGTAACAACTATATACTGGCGAAGTTTCAGAAGCAATGAGTTCTGTATAGCGTTTCATGTAACAACAAACTTCCACTATGCTTGGTAGAATTGGAAATTTTGTATGCATAATTTAATTTTTAAAAAAACATTTTATGATGATGCTTGCAACAAGTTTAGAGGTGATGATCATTAATTTTTAAAAAAATTTCATGTTTTCTCTTTTCAAGAATTAGCAATCAATGGCTAGCAATGAGAAGTGATCGATTTTCTGTTTTGTTTTATTTGCAGATCATCTGGGGCACATTTACTAATAAAAAATATTCAAATGTATTTGTAAAATGGTTATTATACTCAATAAAAAGAAAGCTATGTATGTAGTCAATATTGAAAGTATACATGCAGCCCAAAGTATTTTGACACTGTTGTAAAGGGGTGTTACACCTATGTTTTTTAATAGTGAGTACAATTAATTTCTACTTTCTACCATCAAGATTGGAATAATTTTGACCATCAAAATTACCAAAACAATTTGGTTTTTGATATTTTATATGGTTGGCTCGGTCTAAAGACTTCTACTTCTGCGCCACGCGGCCAAATTTCAGCAATTTCGTGATTGATTCAAAAATTTTTAAAAAAAATGAGTTTTACGTGATTTTGGTTCTTACTGCCAAATTTAGTAGTGATGTTCGAAATTTAGTAGTGATCCTAGTGGCAAGTTCCTCGCGAACATAGTAAAGTGCATGTTTTAAAAAGAATAGAATTCTACAACAAATAATTTTTTTGAGAAATCTCTATTACATTAAAACTAAAGACCTATTCTATCAACTAATAAAGTTATGTTTTTAAATTTAGGACAGAAAATGACTTCTATACTTTTTAAAATTTGTGCAAAATTTAGGAAGTCTTTAGACCAAGCTAACTATATGTATTTTGGTATATTAATATTACTATTTTTCTACTCATTTTGAGTTGGAGTACTAATTTCTAAAAAGAAAAATGCTAAGGGAACATTGTCAAGTACTTGTTTGGATTTAATATAGAAGCAGTTACCATTATTTTGAAAAAGTAAACAAAAAATTCAGAATTTCACCTCACTCAATTTCACATACAACAGTTTGTTGGATAAAATTTAGTAAAATATAAATTTTGTATGTTGTATAATCATTTCACAAACACAGTTGATTATTATTTTTAATTGGTAAATGTGTCACACATGGACGTCTAAATTATTTTTGGGGTTGTCTAAAGTTAAATAGTATTTAGACAAAAATGTCTAAATGTCTAAATTAATATAAATAGTAATGATATAATTTAAATACCACAAAGTTCAGTAAATTATCTGATAAAAAAGCCAATTTCAACGTTTTAGACAATCATGGTCTCAATTGTCTAAATGTCTAAATTAATTTATATTTTAGACATTGTCTAAATAATTTAGTTTAGACACCCATATATAGCCCCGCATTTTCTATTAAAATCCTGGTTAATGAATGATCTATAAATTACATTGTAAAAAATTACTTTCAAAAACAAATTAAACACTTTACAAACAAATTACTTTAATTGTGATAAAAATATAAGTTATCTTTTATTTCTTAAGAATAATAATAAAATTACAGACAGATAATCTCATCTATCCAAACATAAATATTTCTTTGTTTGTCACATTTATGTAATTGTGATAATAATGTAAATCATTGCAGTACATGTTATTTTAAGTGATAATCTCAAATGTTTGTTTTGTGTAATTTCAATTAAAATTAAAATAATAGTTAAAGAAAATAATTTGAATGCCTATGTTTCGACTTGTTCTTATTTTTATTCCGATTAAAAGAACTGTAAGTAGAACTCCAAATTAAATTCTTTACCAATTTATACACTTCTAATTCTTCTATCAAATGAACTCTATTATGCATCTTGAAAAGAATCATCGTCAGAAAAGTAAATATTTCCAGAGTTTTGATTCAAACGAAATGTCAATTTGTCTGATTCATACTATTAAAAACAATAATTATCATCAATTATTATAACATGTAAACTAACTGTCAGTGAAGTGTTTGTCGACGAAATGATTGTCGAGGAAATGAACTGTCGACGAAATGAACTGTCAGCGAAATGAACTTAGTTAAGTTACACTTCTGGCAATCATGGGAAATGAGAAAAGGCTATCTATCTATATACAGTTCACTCTCTCTATAATGTAGCTTGATCTGAGAATTTTAAGCCTAATTTATATTCCCAATATATAGAAAGTGAACTGTATACGATCGCAAATTACCAAAGCGAGGTCAAATATTCTCGAATTCAACTCGAAAAACCAGTTTTAATTACCGATCCAACTCTCTCGGTGAATAGAAGAATCCTCTTTAATATCAAACCAAAAATTGTTAATGGGAATGATTATGACTTTATATCTTCTGTGTGAGCAGGTTTAATTTTATTGGTATATGGCGAACAGATTTTACGACTGATGCCTTTTTGGGGATGGATTTATCGTATTTTATATTGAGTATTTGGTGATTTGTATTGGTAATCATTTGGAATCAATGTTTTTTTACTACGTTAAAGAAAGAATGTATAGTTCGAATTCATCTTCATTAAAGGTGACAACAATGACAATTGTAATTGATTCTATTGCTTTAACTAATACTCTTATATTAGTATTAGATTAAAGTTGTTAACCGAATTCGAAACTATTTCAGATTTTTGATTTTTAAAAACTGAAATGCAATTATCAGTAGTAATAGTAATATCAAGTTTTTTTGCAATAACAAAATAACAGACAAGAAAGATTTTTGGCAAAAAAAAAATCTCACTTTCAGTGAACTCTAAATAACACGTATGTTCTAAATTATTTTTTCCAAAGGTATTTGCGTTAATATATCTAAACCATCATCTATATTTTCAATTATACTTTTATTTACCTTTTTGTGCATGCGTTTTACAAACATTAATTTATTGATTTGATACTTGTGATTACTTTGATTATTAACATTAATCATTTCAAGGCCAGACAGAACAAAATAAATACTAATACTTGACAAATTTTCCAATTCTAGATGCGTTATCACTTGTCAAAATAAAAAATATACAATATAATGTTTTTTTAAAAAATTTTGAATTTATTATATAAATATATAAATAAATAATAATCATAAAAAAAATTAAAATAATAAATCTAATAATTATTTTTTTGAATTCTTAATTTCATTCAACAAAATTTGCATTTGAGTCTTGAGGTCATCTTTAAGGTTTTTTTCTATTTCCATCATATTATTTATAAGTTTGCTTTCAATTTGTTGAAAATCAATTTCTTTTTTTTGACACACTCGGAGCAAGTTCTCTAAGCCTATCCGGAATATATGGGGGATTTTCTTCACCATTGTTGCTATCATCTGCTTTTTTAATTTCTTTACGAATATCATCAATTGGTACATTATATGATCTAACAAAAAAAAATTTTAAATAATTGTTAAAAGAAATTTATCAAATGATTTAATTGATTATTATTATATTTACAATATATCTGGAAACCAGGTTCTCCAACGACGCTGATTAGGAAGTAAATAAAATAATTCAATCTCTGTGATAACTTTGGCTTTTTGAAACCAAAATGCTTCTTTGGTATCATAATGTTCAATTTCATTGCCAAGCAAACCAATGAATAAATTCATTAGGTATACCACAACTATGAATGAAAATGCAACCATTAATAGTATAAGATATGCATCATCTTGCAATACCCTATTTTTAAATGCTTCATTATCTCCTAATAAAAAAAAAACCAATCAAGTTAAATTTAAAGCTTCTCACAAGTTGGCTCATGCGAAGCCTTATATAAATTATTACCTGCAAGGAAATTATACATTGCCAGAATTGAAGAGGGAAACAATGTAAACATGTTTGTGTTGCCATCAGGTTGTTGTATAAAATATGAATCTTGACTATATGAATTGTTGTTTGCAAAATATGTATAATATTTATTAACAAGATTCCAAGGGTTGTTGGAATCATTATTGATAGTAGGTTGGTCTATTGTAAAATTTTGACTTGGTTTCAACAATAAAAAAAATGCATGTGAAAAGCTTAAAATGATTATCATTATTATAATTAAGAACCAAAAGACTTTTTTAGCAACTCCTATAATAATGGTAAAATATGCTCCAGTATGACTAAAAACTCTTAAGAATAACATTAATCTTAAATCTAATAATAAATTTGATGCAGAAATCAGTTGAACAGGTGGTGGATCATTATAATGCAGCCATAGAATTGAAGTAACAATTGCTAAGGAATAGGCGCCTAGGTCTATTATTTAAAATTAATTAATTAATTAATTAATAAACAAATAATAAAAATGATAACACCATACCAAAGTAATTCCAGAAATCTTTGATATATTTCAATGGTTTCCAGATAAATTGTCTAACTTCTATTGTGAGATGAATTGCTCCAAGGGTAACTGCTGTCATTAATAATGAACTTCTATTATTATCAGATAACTGATCTGGTGAAGTGGAAGTTGCAATAACAAAGCTTAATAAAAATGCTATATAAAAAATCAATATTCCAATATAATATCTAAATCCAAAAGTGTTCCATTTATGATCCAAAATTAGTTTACTATTCAAATGCTTGCATAGTTCTAAAGGATCTGATGCAACTAATTCAACAAATATACTATTATCTGGCTTATATAATAATTCTTTCAATGATGAATATTTGGTTTTGTATGTAAGTAATCCAGGATATGGAATTATCAATTTTACACAAGGTTTAGTTTTATTATTATTTTCTCTATTGTATAAAAATGTTTTAACCTTTTCAAATATAGTAAACCTTTTGAACATAAAAAAAAAATCCCAAAAGGTTCTATCTTCATAAATAAAAATTTCATTAATGATTGGATTATAAAGAATTTTTTCATGATAAACTTTATCATTAAATGGAAATAATATCATTGAAGTTTGATTAAAGAATTTTGATAATTTTTGATGATTTTTTTGTAATCTTGGTAATTCTGGTATAATTATTTTTAATAAACTAATATTTGTTGCAGTATCCTCTTGGAAATATTTAAGACAGGAATCAAAAATTTTTTCTACAACTATGCTATCATTTACATTTAATGCTAATCTTAAAAATTTTTCTCCATGTTTGAAATTATATAAATCTTCCAACATATATAACATCATTTCTCTATAAGGTTGTCTGGAATAATCGGATTGAGTAACATCATTAAAATTAAATAAATAGTCTTCAATATTATTTGTTTCTATAGATGTTTCTGTTTTTTTTTTCCTGGTTCACTATCTTTAATAATATACTTTATAACTATTTTAGAACTTTGATTATTAAATGACAAAATGCGTATATATTGATGTGTTACTAAAATCAAATCATGATTATTTAGCAAACCACAATGTTCTAACTTTTCAGTGACACGAATACCATATTCATCAATTGTTATTCTATTATCAATTTTTTGAGCTTTTATATTGATATTTTTATAATTTTCATAATGCTCTATCCTCCATTTAATATTAATATCACCTTTTTTCGATCTTTTGTGAGACTTAATACATTCTTTATCTAACTCTTTTAATTCTTTTAATTCTTGTACTATATATGAATGTAAATAACAGCTATTTTTTGTGCACATTTGTTGAACAGCATCTAATGTTTCTTTGTTAATAATTTCTTTAATGCAAATTTGATTATTAATAGCCATAACTATTTTATTCTCTAATATTATTGGTCCAAATATGATATCTTCATGTGCATTTGCATTTGTTATAACATGCTCATTAAAATTTTTTAAATTATAAGGATCCATTAATTTACAAATGTAATGATTTGTATTTAAATATAATATTAATAAACATTCTAATGGACTTTTTATACAAATAAAATCTAATTTTTTAATAGTGATATTTTTTTCCAATTCAACTGTAAGATAGATAGATAAATAAATAAATAAATAAATAGTGTATATAAATAAATAAATAAAGCTAAATCATACTTACATGAAGAAATAGTAATGTTAAGTTTTATTGAATAAATTATTATTTTTGAAGTATTTTTATAATATAATGCCATTATTGTTTTGTCTTGATTAAATATTATATCAGTATGATTTCTTTTACATATTAAATAACAACTATCATGATATGATATAGTTGTTGGTTTCCATTTCCATAGTGATAATAATGAAAGCTTATCATTTAATAGAAGATAATCAGAATCTACAAAATAATCTGTAATTGCATTATAATGATAATTACTGTAAATGTGGCATGTTGATTTATGAACCAATTTATTTTTTTCATTAGATGAAAAATAGTATAAAGAATCCTTTTTTATTGTTATTAAATCATTATTTGTAGTGAAACCCCCAAATTTATCACCAATTAAATATTTATTTTCTTGAAAAGTCAAATAAGCCAATAAAATTGATTTTGAATGATGTAAATTATTATTATTATTTATTGCTTATAAATAATATAATATGCATAATAAATAATCATATTTACTTACTACAACCAAGTATATATTTATTATCTAAAACATCCATTTTATGCTCTCTAGAATATTTAAAACAATCATTGTTATATGGTCGAATAGTTTCATGGTCATCAACTGTACATCTAATAATAGCAGATCCATCTCGTTTACCAAGAGTTACTAAAAACTTATAATTAATATTATCAATTATAGTTTCCTGTTTAATAGCATCAACATTTATATAATCTGTAGTTGAATTTTTAGTGATATTTTCTGATATTTCATATTTTTCTGTAAGAAATCTTCCTACTGCTATAATTGTTTCTGTTGCTGCTTTAAATATTGCTCTTAATGCTTCATTAGGCCTTGCTTCTTCCTTATTTATCTCATTATCATTTTCTTCTTCCGTATCATCGCCACTTTCTGATTCCATAGACTTTTCTCCCTCAATTGTCACTACTTCTACATCACTATTATCACCACTTTCTGATCCCATAGACTTTACTTTCTTATTTGTCTCTGCATCATTATCTTTCTCAATTGTTATTGTTGTATATTCATCGTTTGTCATTTTTATAAAAGAATTGATTAAAAAAAAAATTTTTTTTTTAATAAGTATATTCGACTTTTATAAATAAAATAAATTGACAATAAACACTTGTTCTTATATAAATTTTTTTTTTTTTTTTTTTGGCGATAATCAATGAGCTTTTTGCATTGCATTCAAAAAATAACGCCACAAATAATTAAGAAATAAATATGTGCATACAGCTGTTGAATTTTATTAATCGTGTAGTTATCCACAAAAAATACTCGCAAATTTTGTAAAATCTCGGAATAAAAATCCGCAAAAATCATCCGCAATTTTGCGCAACATCATGAGAATATCTCCTTATTTAGAAATTGATTTGGCGATTGCGGATGATTTTTGCGGAAAAATACATGATTATTTTGTACATCTTCCTATCTGATGTGTGGACACGAATTCATATTCCATAATAATAACAATACTAAAATGATATCAAGTCATTCCAAACAAGTATTCTTTATTATTATGGTAAAACAAAGGGAGTCGTATGTTGTAAATATATATGTTTTTCACGTTTAAGTATAAAAAATAAGAAAAAAATAGATTGATAATTGTACATAACTATTATTACGCCAAATCTTTGCAATTCCGAATTCAATATTTACAATGATATTTATTGACGGTGATGTGGACAGTATGATCGATCCTTTTTTAATATACGTGGGTTGTACAAAAAGTTTTGAGAAAATACATGTAACTTTATAAATTTGAAGGCAATTGGTTTGGAAATTTTTTTAAATAAAAAACAGAGTTCCCATCTTTCAAATATTTTTTTGATTGCTAATTATTGAGATATTAAATTTTAAAGATTAACAACCAAAACAACTGGGAATTTTTTGTCATAAGGTACATAACTTGATGATTTTAAGTGTGATGAATTAATATAAGTAACATTCTTCTCATCTTTCAAATAAAAAAAAGGTTACTTTCTTTCACCGGTTAATTATTGAGATATTGAATTTTCAACCCGATTTTTTTTATTTTCAACAGTTAAAAAAACATGTGGAACCCATTTTTTACAAATTTTATGAACTTTTAATTCAATATGTAAAATACTTTTGAATACTTCCTCTAGAAATGCCTACATTCTCTTCAATAGCTGTAATTGTCATATGAGGATCATCACTAATTAAATCATCAAATTTTGCAATGTTTTCAAGAGTGGAAGTTTCTTGAGGACATCCAGAATGTGAATCATCTTCAACATTGTTTTTTCCACTTTCAAATGCTTCAATCCAACAATAAATAGCATAGTGGACACTGTTGCAGATCAACAGTCATTTGTATAATATGCATGTGGTTACACAGATCCCGTTGCTTCTGAAACTTCACTAGAATATAGCTGTAACCTCTCTAAGTCCAGATCATCAGCAAAATCAAAATTATCTCACACTTTTATAATCAAACTTTTGCAAGAACTTTCACCATAACAAACATTATGTTGATCATTTTTTTGTGATCTGCAACAGTGTCCACTATGCTACAATAAATAGATTAAGGATACTGGCTGCAACTTTTGATGATGGTTGCTACCATCTTTGCATCATATAAAAATGATTGCAACCACTGGTTGCAACCACCTTTACAACCATTTTGTTTCCTTTTTTGGATTGCGACATG
>CAUDNR010004289.1:82949-98623 GCA_958430865.1 Entrophospora sp. SA101 | reverse complement strand
GATTCATGTTTCTTTTAATAAATAGCAATCTTTCCAGTGAGCTTGAATTTAAACTGGACCTTAATTATTTGTTTTATTCGAATTAATTTTTTCAAATTATTTGCTTTATTCAAAATTTCCTTGTTCGAATTAATTTTCTTATTCGAATTAATTTTCTTATTATTATTCGAATTAATATTAATATTAATTTCCCTATTCGAATTATTCGTTTTATATTTATTCGAATTACTTTTTTTTTTATTCGAATAGAAGCCCTATGCCGTTGAAATAGTGATAATAATAGTTGTATATAACAATAATACTCTCAACCGTAACACGTGACAATGCCAAATCTAACGAGGGCTCTGGAATAAGGTCCGTCCGTAATTATTTGATTATCCCCATTTTAATATTAATATGTTCTATTACTATTATTATTATTTTTTGTACTTTTTAATAAACCAATGTCCTTATTTTGAAGAATTCTATCCTTTTGATGCTTCATTTGTATGCTTGGTTTCAGACTTAATTTCAAATATATTGTGATTTAATAACATTTAACTTGGAAAAAAGAATCTCTAATACTAATAAAAATTTAAATCTTCATATTTAAAAAATTTGATTATAAATTATAATCTATTACGCCCACTTTCTTTATTTTTTCCAAGTCATCATCATTATCTGAAATGTCGTTTTCTAATGGGTCAATGCTAGTAGAAGTGGTATTAATTAAGAATCATTGTTAGGATTCTCTGAATAAAATTTTTTTTACTTGAAGAATTATTTCGAGTAGTGAGAGAATTATCGATAATGTTTTAATTCATTACTCATCATTGTTTTGAACATTGTTTGTGGTATTTTCCACAAAAGCTCTTTTATTATTTGGAAGGATTGGCATTGGAGTTAGCGACAGTGGAATTGCTATCTTTATAACAACGATTGTATTGTTAGTAGGTGTTAGTGCGGAATCATTTTTCAAGCAATTCTTGAAGATTTCTTATATTTTTTTTTTTTTGAAAATAGGTTTTTTGATACTACTACTATTAAATAAGGTACGTCCATCCAATTGTGACTTAAATTCTCTCTGACGAACTTTTTGAGACGTGAAAAAGAACATTTCTAGTGGCATACTTCAGAACTGACTTGGGCCTTCTCATATTGTTGCAAAAATTTTTTTTTCGTGATCTTTTGAAAAGGCATTATATTATCTGTTTTGAAGAATTGACCATTTTAAAGACTTTATGTTCACCTACATACAATTTACATCAAGTACAGCTTTGCTTCAAAATTGCAAAAATCAAATGGCATCTAATTACTATATACAAAATCATCAAACAATTTAACTCAAACTCTAGTCAGTCATACCTCTTTTATATCCCCGCCATATATATCCCCTCTTAGCCTCGTCCTCATTTTTATTCCACATCTGAACAGTTAAAAATGTCCTTATTCTATATAATATTCTATATACTCAGTTACATCCCATCCCACAAAATTTGAAAAACATATGAAAAAGAGGTATAACTGTACCAATTTATACTAATATAAAACCAGAATTTGAAGAAAACGAAGTTTCGCAAGATGAAGTGGGAGAAAATAGGATTGAAAGCGATTAATTTAGAGATTAATGAAATTGACATTAATACTTTGTATATAAAGGCTAAAAAATGATTGCTTTTGAGTGATAATTAAAACATTTACAAAATACTGTATCACTTTTTGAATAAGTTTTTTAAGTTAATAACTTGAAACTGATCGGGAAAGGGCTTTACGCCCATCACTAGAGCTAATAAAAACACGAAAGATTTTACAGCCAAATCAATTAAATGTTTTCTGGCCTTCAAGACATAAATACAATATCACAGCTGGCTCTAGTGAATCTTTTCCTGATATTTTAATAAAGTGAAATTATTATGCTTACAAACTATAATTTAATAATAAATGTAAATGTCTTTGACATACCAGGAACAAATTGTGAGATGCCTTGTATTGTAGATGCTTGGATCCAATATATAAACTTGGTCACTTTTTCAAAATTTAAGTAGCTTGAGAATTCACTTTGTGCTGGTATATATATATAAAAAATTAAATGATGTTGCAAGAAAAACCAAAATGAATGATACGCGTGTATTTTTCAAGCATCTCGTTTTGAAATTTGTACATGTATTTATCCAATAAACCATCATCAAAAGAATTCTGGTCGCCTATCTCCAGGTTTTCAACGATTGTTGGCAAAATCGTTATATTTTCATTGATAACAAACATCATCCAGAATTCTCTTTGGAGATCTTGTCATAAAAAATTCCTTTCCTTCTTCCCAAAAAAAGCGTGCGTTTGTATTTTTCAATTATTAATTTAGAAACAATATAATCTTTTGTTTCCTAATTATAAATGTAATGATGAAAACAGCAAGGAAATAAAATAAAATAAATATAAAAATGAATGAATGAGCCAAAAAAAGAACACAAGCTATTTGCATCATGAGATCTTTCTTCTAATTCTTTTAATCGCTTTTTTTAGTTTTTTTAATTTCTACTTTGACTTCATTCTCGTAAGCGGAAATATGATTAATACCAAAACAAACAAACAATCTTATCGATCGGAAAGAGTATAATTTACTTTATTCTCTTTATTGTAAGTGTCTGGCTAGAATATCCATAAAAAGAACCATTGATTTCCCTTTTCCGTATTCTTTTTCTTTATCTTTTGAAAAAAAAAATTTTTTGAATCATTAAAATTGTTTTTAGAAGAAAACAGATGGTGATAAAGAATAATAAAAAATTTATTAATGGTTGTCACCTACGTGCCACTATTTTAAACTCAGCAACCACTCTGACCTTTCCATTATTACATGCTCTGCATATACGCATACGGTCGACGCTCGATGTAAGAAAGAGTTGGTTTTGACAAAAACTTCACTATTACTATGTAGGTATGTGATTCATTACATAAAAAGATCGTCAAACATTTACAAAAATCCCGTGATACGTACGTAAGTCCCTGGAAATATGTTTGATGGAAAAACATATCGGAGAATATATCAAGATAAAAACCAACTCACATTCATTGATCTGATAAAATTAATTATAATAAAGACCTTTATGATCAATGAATTTTATAAAAAATCTTATGTAATGTCATGGAAAACGTGAATGATTTAATCAAAGAAAAAATATCGAAAACACGTCGTTAAAAGGTTATAAATGCAGAAATGCGTTTTGGTATTAACAAACACATGAAAAGAAATAAAAGTAACAATAATAATAAAAACAATAATAAGATAATAGTCATAATAATAATAACAATGTTAACAAAAATAAATGATAATAAAATCAACATTATCAAATAATATTAAATTTGAGGTGTCGTGGATGTCTTCGTGATGAAATTCACCATAATTTTCTTATTATTTTCAGCCTCACGGAAAGAAAAGGCGGCGGCGATCTGTCGGCCCAAACGGTCTAATTTGATTAGATACGGAGGGTATTTGTTTATTTAAAATTGTATATGTACATATGCGCTGATTTTGTTTGAACCCCAAAATCCAGCACGGTATGATCATAACGTTATGAATACTTTATACTAGCAAAAACCCATTGGTTTTGAGGTGGGGCCATTGGTTTGACGGGTTGTTGAATAGTAAAATAGTTTTTTTTAGCGGAGCAAATATTTTTTTTAGGGTTAATTATCATTCTACTGACCAGTTTACACATTAAAAATACTCGTGTTTAACATCAAGACATAATAAGACATAAGGTTTGAAAAAAGGCCCAAAAAACCAAATCGGCTGATATGAATTAGTAAAATTGTAAAATTTCAGGATGCGTTTTTTTCAAGTGTAAAAAGGCTGGCTTGAAATTTCTGTAATACGGAAAATCTTTCCAACAAAAGAATTTGATTACTTAAATTAGAAAGATCCTTCTTAAATTTCGGACTGACATTTATAGTTGACATTATTAGTATTAGTTTTGATGACCTTTTTTGGACAATAATAATTATTTTTTAATAAAAAACGGCCTAATCGATAAAACAAATCAATAAATCAAAAATATGAAAATATTTTTAACTGGAGGTTCAGGATATTTAGGTCGTAATTTTATAGAGTATGCACTTTCACAAAATGACCAAATTAAGATAAATGTTTTATCACGTTCCAGTGTATCTGATGAATATATTGTCAAGGCATCAGAAAAGGTTTCAAATGGTGACGGAAGAGTAAAAATAATTCGTGGAGGTATTGAGAATATTGATGTATTGAAAGAAGGCGTTAATGAAGCTGATGTAATTGTTCACATGGCAGCAAAGGTATTCTTTTTTGCTTTTACAAAAATATAAATTAATGTTTATTTATTCAAAATTTTTCTGTTTTTTTTTTTAGGTAAATAATTGGGGATATTATGAAGAATTTGAAAAAATCAACGTACAAGGAACACTCAATCTTTTAAATGCAATAGAATCATTAAACAGCAACAACACCAAGTCAAGAAGATTTGTTCTTATATCATCATTTACTGCAAAATTAAATAATCATTACCCAAATGACTCATTACCAGATTGGGCACCTTATTCAAAATCAAAATGTTTAAAAGAACAAACAGTCATTGATAAGATATCAGCATTTTCCTCAATTAATGAAATAATAATTTTAAGATTAGGTTGGATATGGGGTAAAGATGATACCAGTTTATTACCTAAATTAAATGATTTATCCAAGAATCCTCTTTGGAAAATTACACCAACTAGTATGAAATTATCCATTTTACATATTACGAATGCGTGTGAATCAATTTACTTATCTTGTATAAAAACAAATTTACCTTCTCACACCATCACCACCACTAACGCCAATAACACCACCTCCTCCTTATCATCAGCACCAATAAGAATTTATGAAATCAAAGATGATACTGAGGATATTACCATGGAGGAATTTATTGATTTTTATGTTGGCACAGCATATGGCATCATACCACCAAAACCTTTTAATAGTTTCAGATTTTCTAAAGGGTTGGTTTTTAATATTGTTGCATTTATAGAAAATATTCCATTTCTCAATTATGCTAAATCATGGGTAATAGGAAGCATTTGTAGAGAATCGTTGGTTTGTATATTTAAACCCTATAATCTAGACAACTCTAAGGCCAGTTCCGAGTTGGGTTATGTTGGAAAAATTTCAAGAGAAGAAGGGTTAATCGAATTGAAAAAATATATGAAAAATTAAATTGAATTATTTCATTGTGATTTTTTTTTATTTTGTTAGAATGTAATTTGATTAAATGAATTATTATGTCTATTTATACTTTATGATTCTTCTTTTCCATTTTCTTATTATAATTTTATTTATTGTTATAATTTTTTACTTAAATCAATTATTCAATTAATCTAATAATTAAAAATAAATTTTTCTAACAAAAAAAAAATAAAAAAAAAATTTTGCCGTCAATTATTCTTGAACAAAAAAAAAGGATATGAAAAAATTTATTCAAATAACATACTATCATATATATAATGTCAGAATATACCAATTGATTATTGATCAATTATCATATTATAATCATCATCAGATTTTATTGATGAAAATAATCCAGAGAAAGCAGCTTCTAAAGATCGTTTATATATGTATTTTTGTGAAAATCCACCACTACGTAAACGTGTTGTTGTTTCAATATAACTGTTATTTGGTTAGGAAAAAATAATAATGACAATGCATGCATACACAAGACACAAAAAAAAAATTATAATAATATCAAAAGGATACGGATCATAATAACGATCTTTTAATGTATAATGATCAACATCCATATATTCATCAATAAGAGGAACAAATTGTAAAGTGTCTTCTTTTGGCATTTTTCTATTTTTAAATCCAATCAACTCATTAATAGCAATTCCACTATCATACTCTTCTAAAGAAGTTTGCGACAACCCTGATATGAAATCTTTGCCAGTACTACTTGTTGAAGAAGAAACAGCAATAGATTTTTTGTATGCCAATGTTTTTATTGTTTCAGATGCTGGGGCTGTAGAATTTGCCTTGTAATTGATGAATGAATTGATGCGTTGATGAAACAATTGGACATAGTAAATATTTAATATGAAAACAAATTAATTGATTAATTGATTGACTAACTAATTAAATTATATAACTAGCAACTAATAATTGATAGCTAACCAATTCTCTTATTATTTCTGCCTCATGAGCCTCTTTTGCCCTTCGCTCTTCATCTAATTCTTTTTTATAATCTTCGAATTTTCTTTTTTTATTTCTTTTTTCTATTTCTGAAATATAATTTGCAAATTTTTCTTCTTCCTCCTAAATAACAATTAATATTAATCAATAGAACTCTTATAACTATATATATATATTATTTATTTATTTACTTGTTTCTTTGCATTTTGTGCTATTATGTCTCTATTTTCTGAAGTGAACTTTTCTATTACTGCTTCAGTTTCTTTTTTATTTGTATCATTTATAAGATCCCAAGCTAAAGTTATTACAAGTGTTGATATTTGTAGATGTAAAATATAAATACATACGTGTAAATGTACATGCATGTACATAATATATAAATCTATACCTATATCTTCAACCATTTCCAAATAATCATTGTATCCTTTTAAACTATCAAAATCTTCTTGTCTCTTATTAAATCTTTTATTTTAAAAAAAAAAATGGTTGGTGAATTAAAGACACAAGCAAACTAACAAATAAACTCACTCACTCTCATACACATATAAATATCTAAATATATTTACTGATGTGCAAGTTTTTTTCTAATTTTAATTTCTTTTTCGACTCTTAAATCTTCAAAGGTTGGAACAACAAAATTAATTTTTCTTAAAGTTTGTTTGCAAATTGGGCAAGGTCCTGCACCATTGGCAAATAATCTGTCAATGCATGATTCACACCTGAATATATATAAATAAAAGGAATAGATGGTCAGTAATTATACTATAATTTGTAAAGAGAATTTTGAGTGAATGAAGAGTGATTCTCCTAACATTTTATGATAACATTCACTGACAAGTAACTTCATGTTTGGTGTAAGATATCGATTATTCCTACATATTGGACATTCTTCATCATTATCAATATAAAAATCCTTTGTTAAATTGTTAGAAGACATAAATTGAAGACTCATTTTTTATTGTAATTTATTTTCATACTGTCACACGCAAAAAACCCAAATTCTCATATTTGGGAATATCTTTTTTTTTTTTTTTCTATAAATAATTTTGCAACACAATTAAAATTAATATTTTTTTTTCATATTCAATATTAAAAACTAAAACTTATAATTAGTAATATAGTATAACACTTTGTTTTCATTTATTATTTCCTTCTCCTTAGTCTTTCCTAATAAAAAATTTTATTTTTTTTTCCTTTAAATAAAAATAAACTTTCATTAATTATCCGTTATTATTCTCTTTTTTACTATTTGTTTTTTCTTATTACAATCACATTATAATTAAATTAATTAAGAATGAGTAAATATTCGAGAGTAAGTTTTTCATTATTTTAAAAAATTAATTAAATTCTTCGTTAGATTACTATTAATTTCATTATTTCTTTTTTAGGTTTCTAATTCAGAAGATGTTCAAGAAGTTGAACTTCAAGTACCTTCTTATGAGGAAGCAACAAGTATTGTTAATAATAACGGTAGTTTAGGAGAGTCTTCAACATCGCCACGTTCAACAAGTCCTGCACCACCTATTATCCCTATACCATCGACGCAACAACACAATAACGATAATAATATTGAAGTAGAAGAAGAAGAAGATATAATAGAGAGTATGGATATCAATGACAATAATATTAATAGTACTAATGATAGTCATAGCAACGAAACCGCTCCTATGATAAGCTCTAATCTCAGTAATAGTAATAATAATAATAATAATAATAATAATAGTATTATTGGCAGATTTTCTATATTAAACAAGATAAAGAGAAAACCCAACAACAACAACAATAGTGGTGGTGGTGGTGCACCACATTCCACTGATGGTGTATTTTCAAATTTATCAGCTAAGCCTGAAACAGAAGCTGAAAAAGAAGAAGAAAATCCACCTGTTAGTATTTCGCATTCATTAATTATTATTTATCAATTAATTAGCTAAATAATTTTTTTCTTCCTTACTTCAGCCATATGAAGCAGCAGCAGCTGATGCAACACCACCTTATTGGGAAACAACCATTATTGCACCAGGATTAATGGGAGATGAAGTTCTTGTTGAAGGATTACCAGTAGGAAATTTTTTTAGTTTTGTTTGGAATATGCTTGGTAAATATTTATTTATTGTTTATTTATTATCCATTTTATAATTAACTTTATATTATTTACGAATAGTATCAATGAGTTTTCAATTTGTTGGATTTCTGTTAACTTATCTTTTACATACAAGTCATGCAGCAAAGGTAAGTTTTATTTCAATATCTACATATGCACATTAATTAATAATATTAATTAATAATATCAATTAATCGATTGATTGATAAAATAGAATGGGTCTCAGGCTGGTTTAGGTATTACATTGGTGCAGTATGGTTTCTACCTTCGTGGTAAATCATTACAAGATGCTGAATATTATAATTATAGTGATGATGATAGTGATAAAGATGGTTTAGCAAAAAATGAATGGTTAAGGTAATTAATGATAATTAATAAATTATTAATTAACATCTTAATAATCATAATAATTCACAATCATCATGATAATAATCGTAATATTTTGTAGTTATATTCTAATGTCTTTAGGATGGTTTATTGTAATCAGAAGTGTTACAAATTATGTTAGAGTTAAAAGAGTGGAAACAATTATGAGAACCACACCAGAAGAAAATGTGTAAAATAAATAAAACAATATTTAATTAGTAACTCATTAATTAATTAATTGACTGCCAATTGTTTTTTTTTTTTTTAAATATATAAACTTTTTTCCTCTCTTTGTAATTTTTTTTTTTTAATATGGAAATTAAATAATAATAATACCATATATATATATAAACATACATACACACACATATATGTAATTATGTAATTTTTTTTTATATTCTTTTTTAAATATTAAATATTAGATTATATTTTATTTTACATTGGGCAACATTTTTTTTTGAAGCTTCTAATTCTGTCTCGGAGATTGTCAATAAACATCCAAAATTATTGAAACTAGAAAAAAAGAATTTCCAAGAAACCACTAAATCTATCATTTTCAAATTAATACTTGCTTCTTTGGATCTCATCTAATTTTGATTATTCAAACGTAGCAACTATAAATGATAACAAAATAAAGTTGAATTAAAAATGCCATTATTTTATTTTGGAGGGTTAAAAACATAATAATAATAATGATGATGATAAATGACAATAATAATGATAAATGATAAATATATGAATGAAAAAATTTGATAGATGATAGATGATAAATGATAAATGATAAATGATAAATGATAAATGATAAATGATAAATGATATATAGTAAATGATAAATGATAAATGATATATAGTAAATGATAATAATGATAAATGATAAATGATAAGTAAAGAATTATTTAAAACTAAATTTTTAAATACTAAAAATGAAGTGAAAAAAAAACCGCCAAGATTAATTATTATTATTATTACTTTTAAAATGAATGTGAATGAATGATTAAATGATTCTATGTAAAAATCTATTAACTTTTTAAAAAATAAAAATAACAATGAAAAATGAATTCTAAAAATTCAAAAAACCACTATTTCCTCTCCAAAAAAAAAATATTAATAATTTGATTTTTTTAATTTCCAAAACTTGATCAAAAACCTAACCAACAAAACTACTTCCTCCTTTCCTTTTTGCTTTCTCTTCTTTTTTTTTTTTCATCTTTCTTTAATAGATTAATCAATTAGTAAATAAAAATCTTCCAATGTGTCTACAAGTATTTTTTGCACCATTGTTTCTATCCAAAAGTTTACAAACAGCATAACCGTGAAAATTATTATTTTCCATTACAAATTCAGTGTTGACAGATTGTGATCTAGCATTCTCAATGAATTGTTTTACATCATCCAAAAAAACTTCAAATTCACCAGCACAAGCCCAAATTTTGGGTAGACCACCTAATTTCTTTTCATAGATTGGTGAAATCAAAGAACATTGTGATGATAGGTTTGTATCAATCATATATTTATTAAAAGATCTCTCCAACCATTGCGTATTAATTATATCATAACTTTTATTTTTGCTAAACGATTTAGAAGTTGGTAATCCCTAAAACATATATTATATATATATAGACACATGTACATTAGATATATTATATTAATTCATATAAATTAATTTTAACTTTAAATACAAGTGTGTTAGATTCTTTACCGAAAGACAAGGTGATAGTAAAATAAGTGAAGAAGGTAGATCTACTGAGTACGCATAAGGATTTTGAATAAGTTCAAGCACTGAAATCACTGCTAAATTTCCGCCTACATCATCACCGGCTAATAATTATAAAATATTAGCATAATATAATATAATATAATATATATCATAGCTATGATCATTAATTATCATACTAACCAAAAACTATTTTTGAAGGATTGATTCCTTGTTCATTCACCAACCATTCATAACATTCCAACATTAATAGATTAATCAATTAGTAAATAAAAATCTTCCAATGTGTCTACAAGTATTTTTTGCACCATTGTTTCTATCCAAAAGTTTGCAAACAGCGTAACCGTGAAAATTATTATTTTCCATTACAAATTCAGTGTTGACAGATTGTGACCTAGCATTCTCAATGAATTGTTTTACATCATCCAAAAAAACTTCAAATTCACCAGCACAAGCCCAAATTTTGGGTAGACCACCTAATTTCTTTTCATAGATTGGTGAAATCAAAGAACATTGTGATGATAGGTTTGTATCAATCATATATTTATTAAAAGATCTCTCCAACCATTGCGTATTAATTATATCATAACTTTTATTTTTGCTAAACGATTTAGAAGTTGGTAATCCCTAAAACATATATTATATATATATAGACACATGTACATTAGATATATTATATTAATTCATATAAATTAATTTTAACTTTAAATACAAGTGTGTTAGATTCTTTACCGAAAGACAAGGTGATAGTAAAATAAGTGAAGAAGGTAGATCTACTGAGTACGCATAAGGATTTTGAATAAGTTCAAGCACTGAAATCACTGCTAAATTTCCGCCTACATCATCACCGGCTAATAATTATAAAATATTAGCATAATATAATATAATATAATATATATCATAGCTATGATCATTAATTATCATACTAACCAAAAACTATTTTTGAAGGATTGATTCCTTGTTCATTCACCAACCATTCATAACATTCCAACATGTTATCTCTTGCTCCAGGGAATGGATTTTTAGGTGCCAGCCCTTTAATAATATTAGAAAGAAATAAAGAAGAAATAAAAGTGTAAGGAATAGGGAATAACTAATTGATTGATTAATTTTATTTTTTATATATGAATAGTAATTGATTATCAACCGTATTCAACCGATAATATCTGGGTTGTAGTTCCATAAGTTGATTTCCATGTTTGAATCCAATCGATAAATGTTGTAAAATGAAGTAATGCTCCTCCCGTAACAAATCCGCCACCTATTATTTTCGAAATCAAAAATAAATATATATTTACGCCGCAAGATGATCACATCACATGCAAGTATTTACCATGTGCGTATAAAATCACCACATCAGCATCTTGACCAACATCCAATTTTTCAGCATTTTCAGCAATAAAATAACCTCTCCAATTAGCATCTTTAATCTTTAATTTACGACACCAATAACTACGTTTAGAACCTCCCAACCATAACCCATTGAGGATATGATTATTGATAAATCCGAATGAATAAACCAGACTTCTAACCATCCATAACGGTAAAGTTTCAAGAATTGTGCTTATGATTGTGGAAATGTATCTTTGATAAAGTGTTGGTTTATTTTCACGACTGAAAAATGTTGTTACATATTTGAAAAAATCAAGAGGAAGTCGTACATCTGTTTGTTATATTTATATTATAATTAATTAATATATAAAAATAATACACGGCACGATGAATATTGTTATTAAAGATACTTACATAATAAAATTAAACAATGAAATACAACAAAGAATTTTTTCATTTTTTACGTTTCTGAAAAAAAGTTTTTTTTTTTAAAAATGATAGATGGTAATAATTGAAAAAAATGGGGAAATGAATTTTTTTATTTATATTAAAAAAGTTCGAATTTTCATATGAAAATACTTCAAAAAATGCATAAATGAAACAGTTGGTAGCGTAAAATATGCAACAAAATCAATATTAAATATTAATATTACACACATTTCAGGGATTAAATTGTTTAACATCACAATAATAATAATAATAAAAGTAATGTCGTTTGAATAAACTAAACACTACAACAAACACATTCAAAAGCAACTAATCCTTCTTTTTTTGTTTAGTGTATTCACCACCAACTCGACCATTTTCAGGTAAAATCTATCAGCAACATAATCAATTTAATATACTTTTTAAACGATATAAATAATTATGAGTCATGATTTATAATTATTGTTATTATTCAATCCCTTGGATGCGAATACCTTTATTCCATATAACTGTGATCATCCATTATAACATTCGCAATGATTATACAATACATTTGATGTTATTTATTATTCTTAAATTTAGATTAATGAAACTTTAAGGGACCAACATGAGAAAAAGGGAAAGAATGAATGAGAATCTTTTACAAACAATCTTCTTCGCGTGCCCGTGTTCTTCAGGGTTCTACTGGAGCTTATTCTGGGAATGGAAATTCCCTCAAAACTTTCTTAGCAATGCTGAAAAGATTGAAGTAGTCTCCCCAAGAAGGCTATTTATAAAAATAAGATAGATTACCAATTGTTGTGTACAATTGCAAGTTGTAGAGTTCCTTAAAATCATTTCTAAAAATAAGATGAGTAATATTAAATCTAACGTAATGAATGGCTTAGGTATTAGATTTTCCTTTCAAGAATATGCAACAATGCGATTTCAATAAACTTCGGAGCCACCCCTGAAATTCAATTGCATTATCATATCATCGAGGTGTAATAATAACTGTAACGGTTTAAATACGTGAGCCCTAAAGCTATTTTCATATCTGTTGCGAATTAAATTGTTTTTGGTGTTTCCGAATTGTCCAAGGGTCATTAATTAGGTTGTTTTTATTTTATAATCATTAATATCACAAGAACCACGCAAAACCAATATATACTAATATATACCAATCATTTGATACCATTCAATTGTTTAAATTGTTTATTATTATAATGTTTACTATGGAGGTGAACATAATCACCTACATAATGCAGAAGACATTCTTTATGCCAATAATATCAAGAAGATATTACTTTAGTATTAATAAATAACATCTCTCCAAAATTATCCATGTTCTTCAACAAGGGGTTTGTACAACGTTATCCGCCTTAAATTATTTATATATTCAGAATCCAAGTTATAATAAAAAGTCGAAAACCTGAATTAACTAAACAGGAGAGATTATCCAATTCAAGAAAAAGTCAAATGTAAGCCAGTGTGAAACGAATTGGACACTAACTAAGTCGAGGTTAAGAGTAACCGCAGCATGAGTTTATTGATCTATTAAAAAAAGTATTATGAGATCACAATCACATTATTTATTAACAAATATCATTCATTTTGAACCCTGAAATTTCTTTGTGACATAATGTTCACTTCGTCTGGTTTTGTTGTAATATATTGATAATTTTTTTAATTCGCCTTTTTACTAAAAATTTTCTCTAATACTAAAGCCTTTTTAGAAAAAATAATCTACGGCCTACATTCAATCACTATCAATGTATTAGTATGTCATAATATGCATGAACATCTCCCTCCATAATATACTGTGATGATCATTTCATTGTTTTTTCCACAAATAATAAGATGTTGATCATCTATTGTTTTTTTGAAATGATAATATAAAAAATGCTTCCACGATTAGTACAAGTTGCAGAACTTCAAGGTTAAAGAGGAATTAATGAAAATATTATTATATATATATATATATATATATATATAAAATAATAATAATACAAATTATATAAATATAATATATTAGGACATTCTGATAGAATTTGGTCAATTGCGTGGTCACATACAGGAAATATACTGGCATCATGTAGCAGTGATAAAACTATCAGATTATGGGCATTACAAAAACAACACGGAGAAAAAAATAATGATGATGATTTATTATTGCATTGGACATGTGTTAATGTGTTGGAAGGTGTTCATAATAGGACAATAAGAAGCGTTAGTTGGAGCCCTAATGGTAAACAATTAGCAGCTGCTAGTTTTGATTCTAAAACTACTATTTGGGAAAAAGATGAAGAAACTGGAGGTAAGAATGTGGATATATGAGTGTTTGAGAGAAATTGATACCAAGAGAAAATGAATATGTGAAAGCATGTAGATAGATAAAGTGTGTAATAATAATAACAACTCTTACTAATTATAAATGATTGATTAATTTAATAATAGAGTTTGAGAATGTTGCAACTTTAGAAGGTCATGAAAATGAAACTAAATCAGTTGCATGGTCTTTAGCAGGAACATTAATTGCTACCTGTGGTCGTGATAAGAGTGTTTGGATATGGGAAGGTAGGTAATAAATGAGTTTTTTATTTTTTATTTTTTTTATAAAAAAGTTATTAATTGATTTATGTACAAATATATTTTTAGCTTCTGATAATGATTTTGAGTGTTTAAGTGTTTTACAAGAACATACGCAAGATGTTAAAATGGTTGTATGGCATCCTACACAAGAAGTAATTATCACTATTACTATTATTATTACTTTATGTTTTTATCAATTAATAAATCTTTGTTGTTAAAGTTATTGGCATCAGCAAGTTATGATGATACAATTAAAATATGGAAAGAGGATGACGATGATTGGTGTTGTGCTGACACATTAAAAGGTCATGAAAGTACAGTTTGGGGTCTTGATTTTGATAAGTCTGGTGACTTTTTAGGTAAATCAATAAAATTCAAGTGTGACATATCATTATATTATATTATATCTATAATGACTATTTATAATCATTACTTATATAAAATAAAATCAATTTTAGTGTCAGTGTCAGATGATAAAACAGTGAAATTTTGGAAGACACACAAAAAATCAAATGAATCAAACAACAACAATAATCCAGTTATTAATCCAAATAGTACAAATGATATAAAATGGAAAAACATTTGTACATTAAGTGGATATCATCAAAGATGTATTTATTCAGTCAGTTGGTCAAAGATTAATGATAGGGTTGCTACAGGAGGTGGAGATAATAAAATTCGTATATTTGAAAAGGATTTAAATTTAGATAATAATATGAATAATAATGGCAATGATGATTTTATTAATTTTAAAATGGCATGTAGTATTGATAATGCTCATGGTATTGCAGATATTAATTGTGTACAATGGTCTCCTAGTGAAAGATTTGGTAATTTGTTGGCTTCTGCTGGTGATGATGGAGTTATTAAAATCTGGAAATTTATTGAAGAATGAAAATTAATTTGGATGTATGAATATAATAATGTACGAATGGATGAATTAATTAATTATATATACATAATATAATGTAATATAAATATAATTTTTTTAGAAA
>CAUDNR010004289.1:67272-82939 GCA_958430865.1 Entrophospora sp. SA101 | reverse complement strand
GATTCATGTTTCTTTTAATAAATAGCAATCTTTCCAGTGAGCTTGAATTTAAACTGGACCTTAATTATTTGTTTTATTCGAATTAATTTTTTCAAATTATTTGCTTTATTCAAAATTTCCTTGTTCGAATTAATTTTCTTATTCGAATTAATTTTCTTATTATTATTCGAATTAATATTAATATTAATTTCCCTATTCGAATTATTCGTTTTATATTTATTCGAATTACTTTTTTTTTTATTCGAATAGAAGCCCTATGCCGTTGAAATAGTGATAATAATAGTTGTATATAACAATAATACTCTCAACCGTAACACGTGACAATGCCAAATCTAACGAGGGCTCTGGAATAAGGTCCGTCCGTAATTATTTGATTATCCCCATTTTAATATTAATATGTTCTATTACTATTATTATTATTTTTTGTACTTTTTAATAAACCAATGTCCTTATTTTGAAGAATTCTATCCTTTTGATGCTTCATTTGTATGCTTGGTTTCAGACTTAATTTCAAATATATTGTGATTTAATAACATTTAACTTGGAAAAAAGAATCTCTAATACTAATAAAAATTTAAATCTTCATATTTAAAAAATTTGATTATAAATTATAATCTATTACGCCCACTTTCTTTATTTTTTCCAAGTCATCATCATTATCTGAAATGTCGTTTTCTAATGGGTCAATGCTAGTAGAAGTGGTATTAATTAAGAATCATTGTTAGGATTCTCTGAATAAAATTTTTTTTACTTGAAGAATTATTTCGAGTAGTGAGAGAATTATCGATAATGTTTTAATTCATTACTCATCATTGTTTTGAACATTGTTTGTGGTATTTTCCACAAAAGCTCTTTTATTATTTGGAAGGATTGGCATTGGAGTTAGCGACAGTGGAATTGCTATCTTTATAACAACGATTGTATTGTTAGTAGGTGTTAGTGCGGAATCATTTTTCAAGCAATTCTTGAAGATTTCTTATATTTTTTTTTTTTTGAAAATAGGTTTTTTGATACTACTACTATTAAATAAGGTACGTCCATCCAATTGTGACTTAAATTCTCTCTGACGAACTTTTTGAGACGTGAAAAAGAACATTTCTAGTGGCATACTTCAGAACTGACTTGGGCCTTCTCATATTGTTGCAAAAATTTTTTTTTCGTGATCTTTTGAAAAGGCATTATATTATCTGTTTTGAAGAATTGACCATTTTAAAGACTTTATGTTCACCTACATACAATTTACATCAAGTACAGCTTTGCTTCAAAATTGCAAAAATCAAATGGCATCTAATTACTATATACAAAATCATCAAACAATTTAACTCAAACTCTAGTCAGTCATACCTCTTTTATATCCCCGCCATATATATCCCCTCTTAGCCTCGTCCTCATTTTTATTCCACATCTGAACAGTTAAAAATGTCCTTATTCTATATAATATTCTATATACTCAGTTACATCCCATCCCACAAAATTTGAAAAACATATGAAAAAGAGGTATAACTGTACCAATTTATACTAATATAAAACCAGAATTTGAAGAAAACGAAGTTTCGCAAGATGAAGTGGGAGAAAATAGGATTGAAAGCGATTAATTTAGAGATTAATGAAATTGACATTAATACTTTGTATATAAAGGCTAAAAAATGATTGCTTTTGAGTGATAATTAAAACATTTACAAAATACTGTATCACTTTTTGAATAAGTTTTTTAAGTTAATAACTTGAAACTGATCGGGAAAGGGCTTTACGCCCATCACTAGAGCTAATAAAAACACGAAAGATTTTACAGCCAAATCAATTAAATGTTTTCTGGCCTTCAAGACATAAATACAATATCACAGCTGGCTCTAGTGAATCTTTTCCTGATATTTTAATAAAGTGAAATTATTATGCTTACAAACTATAATTTAATAATAAATGTAAATGTCTTTGACATACCAGGAACAAATTGTGAGATGCCTTGTATTGTAGATGCTTGGATCCAATATATAAACTTGGTCACTTTTTCAAAATTTAAGTAGCTTGAGAATTCACTTTGTGCTGGTATATATATATAAAAAATTAAATGATGTTGCAAGAAAAACCAAAATGAATGATACGCGTGTATTTTTCAAGCATCTCGTTTTGAAATTTGTACATGTATTTATCCAATAAACCATCATCAAAAGAATTCTGGTCGCCTATCTCCAGGTTTTCAACGATTGTTGGCAAAATCGTTATATTTTCATTGATAACAAACATCATCCAGAATTCTCTTTGGAGATCTTGTCATAAAAAATTCCTTTCCTTCTTCCCAAAAAAAGCGTGCGTTTGTATTTTTCAATTATTAATTTAGAAACAATATAATCTTTTGTTTCCTAATTATAAATGTAATGATGAAAACAGCAAGGAAATAAAATAAAATAAATATAAAAATGAATGAATGAGCCAAAAAAAGAACACAAGCTATTTGCATCATGAGATCTTTCTTCTAATTCTTTTAATCGCTTTTTTTAGTTTTTTTAATTTCTACTTTGACTTCATTCTCGTAAGCGGAAATATGATTAATACCAAAACAAACAAACAATCTTATCGATCGGAAAGAGTATAATTTACTTTATTCTCTTTATTGTAAGTGTCTGGCTAGAATATCCATAAAAAGAACCATTGATTTCCCTTTTCCGTATTCTTTTTCTTTATCTTTTGAAAAAAAAAATTTTTTGAATCATTAAAATTGTTTTTAGAAGAAAACAGATGGTGATAAAGAATAATAAAAAATTTATTAATGGTTGTCACCTACGTGCCACTATTTTAAACTCAGCAACCACTCTGACCTTTCCATTATTACATGCTCTGCATATACGCATACGGTCGACGCTCGATGTAAGAAAGAGTTGGTTTTGACAAAAACTTCACTATTACTATGTAGGTATGTGATTCATTACATAAAAAGATCGTCAAACATTTACAAAAATCCCGTGATACGTACGTAAGTCCCTGGAAATATGTTTGATGGAAAAACATATCGGAGAATATATCAAGATAAAAACCAACTCACATTCATTGATCTGATAAAATTAATTATAATAAAGACCTTTATGATCAATGAATTTTATAAAAAATCTTATGTAATGTCATGGAAAACGTGAATGATTTAATCAAAGAAAAAATATCGAAAACACGTCGTTAAAAGGTTATAAATGCAGAAATGCGTTTTGGTATTAACAAACACATGAAAAGAAATAAAAGTAACAATAATAATAAAAACAATAATAAGATAATAGTCATAATAATAATAACAATGTTAACAAAAATAAATGATAATAAAATCAACATTATCAAATAATATTAAATTTGAGGTGTCGTGGATGTCTTCGTGATGAAATTCACCATAATTTTCTTATTATTTTCAGCCTCACGGAAAGAAAAGGCGGCGGCGATCTGTCGGCCCAAACGGTCTAATTTGATTAGATACGGAGGGTATTTGTTTATTTAAAATTGTATATGTACATATGCGCTGATTTTGTTTGAACCCCAAAATCCAGCACGGTATGATCATAACGTTATGAATACTTTATACTAGCAAAAACCCATTGGTTTTGAGGTGGGGCCATTGGTTTGACGGGTTGTTGAATAGTAAAATAGTTTTTTTTAGCGGAGCAAATATTTTTTTTAGGGTTAATTATCATTCTACTGACCAGTTTACACATTAAAAATACTCGTGTTTAACATCAAGACATAATAAGACATAAGGTTTGAAAAAAGGCCCAAAAAACCAAATCGGCTGATATGAATTAGTAAAATTGTAAAATTTCAGGATGCGTTTTTTTCAAGTGTAAAAAGGCTGGCTTGAAATTTCTGTAATACGGAAAATCTTTCCAACAAAAGAATTTGATTACTTAAATTAGAAAGATCCTTCTTAAATTTCGGACTGACATTTATAGTTGACATTATTAGTATTAGTTTTGATGACCTTTTTTGGACAATAATAATTATTTTTTAATAAAAAACGGCCTAATCGATAAAACAAATCAATAAATCAAAAATATGAAAATATTTTTAACTGGAGGTTCAGGATATTTAGGTCGTAATTTTATAGAGTATGCACTTTCACAAAATGACCAAATTAAGATAAATGTTTTATCACGTTCCAGTGTATCTGATGAATATATTGTCAAGGCATCAGAAAAGGTTTCAAATGGTGACGGAAGAGTAAAAATAATTCGTGGAGGTATTGAGAATATTGATGTATTGAAAGAAGGCGTTAATGAAGCTGATGTAATTGTTCACATGGCAGCAAAGGTATTCTTTTTTGCTTTTACAAAAATATAAATTAATGTTTATTTATTCAAAATTTTTCTGTTTTTTTTTTTAGGTAAATAATTGGGGATATTATGAAGAATTTGAAAAAATCAACGTACAAGGAACACTCAATCTTTTAAATGCAATAGAATCATTAAACAGCAACAACACCAAGTCAAGAAGATTTGTTCTTATATCATCATTTACTGCAAAATTAAATAATCATTACCCAAATGACTCATTACCAGATTGGGCACCTTATTCAAAATCAAAATGTTTAAAAGAACAAACAGTCATTGATAAGATATCAGCATTTTCCTCAATTAATGAAATAATAATTTTAAGATTAGGTTGGATATGGGGTAAAGATGATACCAGTTTATTACCTAAATTAAATGATTTATCCAAGAATCCTCTTTGGAAAATTACACCAACTAGTATGAAATTATCCATTTTACATATTACGAATGCGTGTGAATCAATTTACTTATCTTGTATAAAAACAAATTTACCTTCTCACACCATCACCACCACTAACGCCAATAACACCACCTCCTCCTTATCATCAGCACCAATAAGAATTTATGAAATCAAAGATGATACTGAGGATATTACCATGGAGGAATTTATTGATTTTTATGTTGGCACAGCATATGGCATCATACCACCAAAACCTTTTAATAGTTTCAGATTTTCTAAAGGGTTGGTTTTTAATATTGTTGCATTTATAGAAAATATTCCATTTCTCAATTATGCTAAATCATGGGTAATAGGAAGCATTTGTAGAGAATCGTTGGTTTGTATATTTAAACCCTATAATCTAGACAACTCTAAGGCCAGTTCCGAGTTGGGTTATGTTGGAAAAATTTCAAGAGAAGAAGGGTTAATCGAATTGAAAAAATATATGAAAAATTAAATTGAATTATTTCATTGTGATTTTTTTTTATTTTGTTAGAATGTAATTTGATTAAATGAATTATTATGTCTATTTATACTTTATGATTCTTCTTTTCCATTTTCTTATTATAATTTTATTTATTGTTATAATTTTTTACTTAAATCAATTATTCAATTAATCTAATAATTAAAAATAAATTTTTCTAACAAAAAAAAAATAAAAAAAAAATTTTGCCGTCAATTATTCTTGAACAAAAAAAAAGGATATGAAAAAATTTATTCAAATAACATACTATCATATATATAATGTCAGAATATACCAATTGATTATTGATCAATTATCATATTATAATCATCATCAGATTTTATTGATGAAAATAATCCAGAGAAAGCAGCTTCTAAAGATCGTTTATATATGTATTTTTGTGAAAATCCACCACTACGTAAACGTGTTGTTGTTTCAATATAACTGTTATTTGGTTAGGAAAAAATAATAATGACAATGCATGCATACACAAGACACAAAAAAAAAATTATAATAATATCAAAAGGATACGGATCATAATAACGATCTTTTAATGTATAATGATCAACATCCATATATTCATCAATAAGAGGAACAAATTGTAAAGTGTCTTCTTTTGGCATTTTTCTATTTTTAAATCCAATCAACTCATTAATAGCAATTCCACTATCATACTCTTCTAAAGAAGTTTGCGACAACCCTGATATGAAATCTTTGCCAGTACTACTTGTTGAAGAAGAAACAGCAATAGATTTTTTGTATGCCAATGTTTTTATTGTTTCAGATGCTGGGGCTGTAGAATTTGCCTTGTAATTGATGAATGAATTGATGCGTTGATGAAACAATTGGACATAGTAAATATTTAATATGAAAACAAATTAATTGATTAATTGATTGACTAACTAATTAAATTATATAACTAGCAACTAATAATTGATAGCTAACCAATTCTCTTATTATTTCTGCCTCATGAGCCTCTTTTGCCCTTCGCTCTTCATCTAATTCTTTTTTATAATCTTCGAATTTTCTTTTTTTATTTCTTTTTTCTATTTCTGAAATATAATTTGCAAATTTTTCTTCTTCCTCCTAAATAACAATTAATATTAATCAATAGAACTCTTATAACTATATATATATATTATTTATTTATTTACTTGTTTCTTTGCATTTTGTGCTATTATGTCTCTATTTTCTGAAGTGAACTTTTCTATTACTGCTTCAGTTTCTTTTTTATTTGTATCATTTATAAGATCCCAAGCTAAAGTTATTACAAGTGTTGATATTTGTAGATGTAAAATATAAATACATACGTGTAAATGTACATGCATGTACATAATATATAAATCTATACCTATATCTTCAACCATTTCCAAATAATCATTGTATCCTTTTAAACTATCAAAATCTTCTTGTCTCTTATTAAATCTTTTATTTTAAAAAAAAAAATGGTTGGTGAATTAAAGACACAAGCAAACTAACAAATAAACTCACTCACTCTCATACACATATAAATATCTAAATATATTTACTGATGTGCAAGTTTTTTTCTAATTTTAATTTCTTTTTCGACTCTTAAATCTTCAAAGGTTGGAACAACAAAATTAATTTTTCTTAAAGTTTGTTTGCAAATTGGGCAAGGTCCTGCACCATTGGCAAATAATCTGTCAATGCATGATTCACACCTGAATATATATAAATAAAAGGAATAGATGGTCAGTAATTATACTATAATTTGTAAAGAGAATTTTGAGTGAATGAAGAGTGATTCTCCTAACATTTTATGATAACATTCACTGACAAGTAACTTCATGTTTGGTGTAAGATATCGATTATTCCTACATATTGGACATTCTTCATCATTATCAATATAAAAATCCTTTGTTAAATTGTTAGAAGACATAAATTGAAGACTCATTTTTTATTGTAATTTATTTTCATACTGTCACACGCAAAAAACCCAAATTCTCATATTTGGGAATATCTTTTTTTTTTTTTTTCTATAAATAATTTTGCAACACAATTAAAATTAATATTTTTTTTTCATATTCAATATTAAAAACTAAAACTTATAATTAGTAATATAGTATAACACTTTGTTTTCATTTATTATTTCCTTCTCCTTAGTCTTTCCTAATAAAAAATTTTATTTTTTTTTCCTTTAAATAAAAATAAACTTTCATTAATTATCCGTTATTATTCTCTTTTTTACTATTTGTTTTTTCTTATTACAATCACATTATAATTAAATTAATTAAGAATGAGTAAATATTCGAGAGTAAGTTTTTCATTATTTTAAAAAATTAATTAAATTCTTCGTTAGATTACTATTAATTTCATTATTTCTTTTTTAGGTTTCTAATTCAGAAGATGTTCAAGAAGTTGAACTTCAAGTACCTTCTTATGAGGAAGCAACAAGTATTGTTAATAATAACGGTAGTTTAGGAGAGTCTTCAACATCGCCACGTTCAACAAGTCCTGCACCACCTATTATCCCTATACCATCGACGCAACAACACAATAACGATAATAATATTGAAGTAGAAGAAGAAGAAGATATAATAGAGAGTATGGATATCAATGACAATAATATTAATAGTACTAATGATAGTCATAGCAACGAAACCGCTCCTATGATAAGCTCTAATCTCAGTAATAGTAATAATAATAATAATAATAATAATAATAGTATTATTGGCAGATTTTCTATATTAAACAAGATAAAGAGAAAACCCAACAACAACAACAATAGTGGTGGTGGTGGTGCACCACATTCCACTGATGGTGTATTTTCAAATTTATCAGCTAAGCCTGAAACAGAAGCTGAAAAAGAAGAAGAAAATCCACCTGTTAGTATTTCGCATTCATTAATTATTATTTATCAATTAATTAGCTAAATAATTTTTTTCTTCCTTACTTCAGCCATATGAAGCAGCAGCAGCTGATGCAACACCACCTTATTGGGAAACAACCATTATTGCACCAGGATTAATGGGAGATGAAGTTCTTGTTGAAGGATTACCAGTAGGAAATTTTTTTAGTTTTGTTTGGAATATGCTTGGTAAATATTTATTTATTGTTTATTTATTATCCATTTTATAATTAACTTTATATTATTTACGAATAGTATCAATGAGTTTTCAATTTGTTGGATTTCTGTTAACTTATCTTTTACATACAAGTCATGCAGCAAAGGTAAGTTTTATTTCAATATCTACATATGCACATTAATTAATAATATTAATTAATAATATCAATTAATCGATTGATTGATAAAATAGAATGGGTCTCAGGCTGGTTTAGGTATTACATTGGTGCAGTATGGTTTCTACCTTCGTGGTAAATCATTACAAGATGCTGAATATTATAATTATAGTGATGATGATAGTGATAAAGATGGTTTAGCAAAAAATGAATGGTTAAGGTAATTAATGATAATTAATAAATTATTAATTAACATCTTAATAATCATAATAATTCACAATCATCATGATAATAATCGTAATATTTTGTAGTTATATTCTAATGTCTTTAGGATGGTTTATTGTAATCAGAAGTGTTACAAATTATGTTAGAGTTAAAAGAGTGGAAACAATTATGAGAACCACACCAGAAGAAAATGTGTAAAATAAATAAAACAATATTTAATTAGTAACTCATTAATTAATTAATTGACTGCCAATTGTTTTTTTTTTTTTTAAATATATAAACTTTTTTCCTCTCTTTGTAATTTTTTTTTTTTAATATGGAAATTAAATAATAATAATACCATATATATATATAAACATACATACACACACATATATGTAATTATGTAATTTTTTTTTATATTCTTTTTTAAATATTAAATATTAGATTATATTTTATTTTACATTGGGCAACATTTTTTTTTGAAGCTTCTAATTCTGTCTCGGAGATTGTCAATAAACATCCAAAATTATTGAAACTAGAAAAAAAGAATTTCCAAGAAACCACTAAATCTATCATTTTCAAATTAATACTTGCTTCTTTGGATCTCATCTAATTTTGATTATTCAAACGTAGCAACTATAAATGATAACAAAATAAAGTTGAATTAAAAATGCCATTATTTTATTTTGGAGGGTTAAAAACATAATAATAATAATGATGATGATAAATGACAATAATAATGATAAATGATAAATATATGAATGAAAAAATTTGATAGATGATAGATGATAAATGATAAATGATAAATGATAAATGATAAATGATAAATGATAAATGATATATAGTAAATGATAAATGATAAATGATATATAGTAAATGATAATAATGATAAATGATAAATGATAAGTAAAGAATTATTTAAAACTAAATTTTTAAATACTAAAAATGAAGTGAAAAAAAAACCGCCAAGATTAATTATTATTATTATTACTTTTAAAATGAATGTGAATGAATGATTAAATGATTCTATGTAAAAATCTATTAACTTTTTAAAAAATAAAAATAACAATGAAAAATGAATTCTAAAAATTCAAAAAACCACTACTTCCTCTCCAAAATAAAATATTAATAATTTGATTTTTTTAATTTCCAAAACTTGATCAAAAACCTAACCAATAAAACTACTTCCCCCTTTTCTTTTTGCTTTCTCTTCCTTTTTTCATCTTTCTTTAATAGATTAATCAATTAGTAAATAAAAATCTTCCAATGTGTCTACAAGTATTTTTTGCACCATTGTTTCTATCCAAAAGTTTGCAAACAGCGTAACCGTGAAAATTATTATTTTCCATTACAAATTCAGTGTTGACAGATTGTGACCTAGCATTCTCAATGAATTGTTTTACATCATCCAAAAAAACTTCAAATTCACCAGCACAAGCCCAAATTTTGGGTAGACCACCTAATTTCTTTTCATAGATTGGTGAAATCAAAGAACATTGTGATGATAGGTTTGTATCAATCATATATTTATTAAAAGATCTCTCCAACCATTGCGTATTAATTATATCGTAACTTTTATTTTTGTTAAACGATTTAGAAGTTGGTAATCCCTAAAACATATATTATATATATATAGACACATGTAATTAGATATATTATATTAATTCATATAAATTAATTTTAACTTTAAATACAAGTGTGTTAGATTCTTTACCGAAAGACAAGGTGATAATAAAATAAGTGAAGAAGGTAGATCTACTGAGTACGCATAAGGATTTTGAATAAGTTCAAGCACTGAAATCACTGCTAAATTTCCGCCTACATCATCACCGGCTAATAATTATAAAATATTAGCATAATATAATATAATATATATCATAGCTATGATCACTAATTATCATACTAACCAAAAACTATTTTTGAAGGATTGATTCCTTGTTCATTCACCAACCATTCATAACATTCCAACATGTTATCTCTTGCTCCAGGGAATGGATTTTTAGGTGCCAGCCCTTTAATAATATTAGAAAGAAATAAAGAAATAAAGAAGAAATAAAAGTGTAAGGAATAGGGAATAACTAATTGATTGATTAATTTTATTTTTTATATATGAATAGTAATTGATTATCAACCGTATTCAACCGATAATATCTGGGTTGTAGTTCCATAAGTTGATTTCCATGTTTGAATCCAATCGATAAATGTTGTAAAATGAAGTAATGCTCCTCCCGTAACAAATCCGCCACCTATTATTTTCGAAATCAAAAATAAATATATTAATATATTTACGCCACAAGATGATCACATCACGTGCAAGTATTTACCATGTGCGTATAAAATTACCACATCAGCATCTTGACCAACATCCAATTTTTCAGCATTTTCAGCAATAAAATAACCTCTCCAATTAGCATCTTTAATCTTTAATTTACGACACCAATAACTACGTTTAGAACCTCCCAGCCATAACCCATTGAGGATATGATTATTGATAAATCCGAATGAATAAACCAGACCTCTAACCATCCATAACGGTAAAGTTTCAAGAATTGTGCTTATGATTGTGGAAATGTATCTTTGATAAAGTGTTGGTTTATTTTCACGACTGAAAAATGTTGTTACATATTTGAAAAAATCAAGAGGAAGTCGTACATCTGTTTGTTATATTTATATTATAATTAATTAATATATAAAAATAATACACGGCACGATGAATATTGTTATTAAAGATACTTACATAATAAAATTAAACAATGAAATACAACAAAGAATTTTTTCATTTTTTACGTTTCTGAAAAAAAGTTTTTTTTTTTAAAAATGATAGATGGTAATAATTGAAAAAAATGGGGAAATGAATTTTTTTATTTATATTAAAAAAGTTCGAATTTTCATATGAAAATACTTCAAAAAATGCATAAATGAAACAGTTGGTAGCGTAAAATATGCAACAAAATCAATATTAAATATTAATATTACACACATTTCAGGGATTAAATTGTTTAACATCACAATAATAATAATAATAAAAGTAATGTCGTTTGAATAAACTAAACACTACAACAAACACATTCAAAAGCAACTAATCCTTCTTTTTTTGTTTAGTGTATTCACCACCAACTCGACCATTTTCAGGTAAAATCTATCAGCAACATAATCAATTTAATATACTTTTTAAACGATATAAATAATTATGAGTCATGATTTATAATTATTGTTATTATTCAATCCCTTGGATGCGAATACCTTTATTCCATATAACTGTGATCATCCATTATAACATTCGCAATGATTATACAATACATTTGATGTTATTTATTATTCTTAAATTTAGATTAATGAAACTTTAAGGGACCAACATGAGAAAAAGGGAAAGAATGAATGAGAATCTTTTACAAACAATCTTCTTCGCGTGCCCGTGTTCTTCAGGGTTCTACTGGAGCTTATTCTGGGAATGGAAATTCCCTCAAAACTTTCTTAGCAATGCTGAAAAGATTGAAGTAGTCTCCCCAAGAAGGCTATTTATAAAAATAAGATAGATTACCAATTGTTGTGTACAATTGCAAGTTGTAGAGTTCCTTAAAATCATTTCTAAAAATAAGATGAGTAATATTAAATCTAACGTAATGAATGGCTTAGGTATTAGATTTTCCTTTCAAGAATATGCAACAATGCGATTTCAATAAACTTCGGAGCCACCCCTGAAATTCAATTGCATTATCATATCATCGAGGTGTAATAATAACTGTAACGGTTTAAATACGTGAGCCCTAAAGCTATTTTCATATCTGTTGCGAATTAAATTGTTTTTGGTGTTTCCGAATTGTCCAAGGGTCATTAATTAGGTTGTTTTTATTTTATAATCATTAATATCACAAGAACCACGCAAAACCAATATATACTAATATATACCAATCATTTGATACCATTCAATTGTTTAAATTGTTTATTATTATAATGTTTACTATGGAGGTGAACATAATCACCTACATAATGCAGAAGACATTCTTTATGCCAATAATATCAAGAAGATATTACTTTAGTATTAATAAATAACATCTCTCCAAAATTATCCATGTTCTTCAACAAGGGGTTTGTACAACGTTATCCGCCTTAAATTATTTATATATTCAGAATCCAAGTTATAATAAAAAGTCGAAAACCTGAATTAACTAAACAGGAGAGATTATCCAATTCAAGAAAAAGTCAAATGTAAGCCAGTGTGAAACGAATTAGACACTAACTAAGTCGAGGTTAAGAGTAACCGCAGCATGAGTTTATTGATCTATTAAAAAAGTATTATAAGATCACAATCACATTATTTATTAACAAATATCATTCATTTTGAACCCTGAAATTTCTTTGTGACATAGTGCTCACTTCGTCTGGTTTTGTTGCAATATATTGATAATTTAAAAAAATTTTTTTTTAATCGCCTTTTTACTAAAAATTTCTCTAATACTAAAGCCTTTTTAGAAAAAATAATCTACGGCCTACATTCAATCACTATCAATGCATTAGTATGTCATAATATGCATGAACATCTCCCTCCATAATATACTGTGATGATCATTTCATTGTTTTTTCCACAAATTGTTTTTTTGAAATGATAATATAAAAAATGCTTTCACGATTAGTACAAGTTGCAGAACTTCAAGGTTAAAGAGGAATTAATGAAAATCTTATTTTATATATATATATATATATAAAATAATAATAATACAAAGTATATAAATATAATATATTAGGACATTCTGATAGAATTTGGTCAATTGCGTGGTCACATACAGGAAATATACTGGCATCATGTAGCAGTGATAAAACTATCAGATTATGGGCATTACAAAAACAACACGGAGAAAAAAATAATGATGATGATTTATCACATTGGACATGTGTTAATGTGTTGGAAGGTGTTCATAATAGGACAATAAGAAGCGTTAGTTGGAGTCCTAATGGTAAACAATTAGCAGCTGCTAGTTTTGATTCTAAAACTACTATTTGGGAAAAAGATGAAGAAACTGGAGGTAAGAATGTGGATATATGAGTGTTTGAGAGAAATTGATACCAAGAGAAAATGAATATGTGAAAGCATGTAGATAGATAAAGTGTGTAATAATAATAACAACTCTTACTAATTATAAATGATTGATTGATTTAATAATAGAGTTTGAGAATGTTGCAACTTTAGAAGGTCATGAAAATGAAACTAAATCAGTTGCATGGTCTTTAACAGGAACATTAATTGCTACTTGTGGTCGTGATAAGAGCGTTTGGATATGGGAAGGTAGGTAATAAATGAGTTTTTTATTTTTTATTTTTTTTATAAAAAAGTTATTAATTGATTTATGTACAAATATATTTTTAGCTTCTGATAATGATTTTGAGTGTTTAAGCGTTTTACAAGAACATACGCAAGATGTTAAAATGGTTGTATGGCATCCTACACAAGAAGTAATTATCACTGTTACTATTATTATTACTTTATGTTTTTATCAATTAATAAATCTTTGTTGTTAAAAGTTATTGGCATCAGCAAGTTATGATGATACAATTAAAATATGGAAAGAGGATGATGATGATTGGTGTTGTGCTGACACATTAAAAGGTCATGAAAGTACAGTTTGGGGTCTTGATTTTGATAAGTCTGGTGACTTTTTAGGTAAATCAATAAAAAAATTCAAGTGTGACATATCATTATATTATATTATATCTATAACAATTATTTATAATCATTACTTATATAAAATAAAATCAATTTTAGTGTCAGTGTCAGATGATAAAACAGTGAAATTTTGGAAGACACACAAAAAATCAAACGAATCAAACAACAACAATAATCCAGTTATTAATCCAAACAGTACAAATGATATAAAATGGGAAAATGTTTGTACATTAAGTGGATATCATCAAAGATGTATTTATTCAGTCAGTTGGTCAAAGATTAATGATAGGGTTGCTACAGGAGGTGGAGATAATAAAATTCGTATATTTGAAAAGGATTTAGATTTAAATAATAATATGAATAATAATGGCAATGATGATTTTATTAATTTTAAAATGGCATGTAGTATTGATAATGCTCATGGTATTGCAGATATTAACTGTGTACAATGGTCTCCTAGTGAAAGATTTGGTAATTTGTTGGCTTCTGCTGGTGATGATGGAGTTATTAAAATCTGGAAATTTATTGAAGAATGAAAATTAATTTGGATGTATGGATATAATAATGTACGAATGGATGAATTAATTAATTATATATACATAATATAATGTAATATAAATATAATTTTTTTAGAAACGATTATTTATTTATTTACTTTTAATAATAATATTACCTTGAGAAAATATATTAAAATTTGAATTTGGAATTAGCTGAAAATATTCTATAATTATTGTAAATGTGTGATTTTAGATCTCCAGTCATACCTCCATATAAGAGAAGAGCCCTGTTGGTAAAAATGTTCTTATATAGAGGATGGAAATATTTTCCATGAGTTTGTTCCTCCTATAGAGACTCTGGCTCCAAACAAGTAAATAATCAATCATGACCATTGTCTCTATAAACACATGAATAGATTGATATACAAAGTTTTTGCAAATATGGGATGTTGACAATGGAAAGCTCGATTTGCATGTTAAGCAAAAGTTTCTTTATGGTAAAAATGACTTGAATATATGTGTAATAAAGATTTTGTTCAAACCAATCATTATTTGTAACATAGAATAATTAGAAATTCGAATCAGATTCAAATGAGTGACTCTGAATTTGAATTGAGATATTCTAAAATTTCTATTTTAGCATCCAAAAGAGTGTGCCATTTTCTTGATCAATTTCATGGTACTATATAATACACGATGAATCTTTAATGGAGTACAAATTTAGAAACTATCTGCAGAATATTCAATTTTTTGCAGATAGTTTCTAAACTTGCCCTAGTTAAATATCCATTAAATCAAGATTTCACTGTACAACATTGGGTGTTACACATCAGTATAAACACAAACATAGTTGAGCACACTTATAAAAAACTATATGTAAGGATTTTTTATTGG
>CAUDNR010004289.1:52635-67262 GCA_958430865.1 Entrophospora sp. SA101 | reverse complement strand
GATTCATGTTTCTTTTAATAAATAGCAATCTTTCCAGTGAGCTTGAATTTAAACTGGACCTTAATTATTTGTTTTATTCGAATTAATTTTTTCAAATTATTTGCTTTATTCAAAATTTCCTTGTTCGAATTAATTTTCTTATTCGAATTAATTTTCTTATTATTATTCGAATTAATATTAATATTAATTTCCCTATTCGAATTATTCGTTTTATATTTATTCGAATTACTTTTTTTTTTATTCGAATAGAAGCCCTATGCCGTTGAAATAGTGATAATAATAGTTGTATATAACAATAATACTCTCAACCGTAACACGTGACAATGCCAAATCTAACGAGGGCTCTGGAATAAGGTCCGTCCGTAATTATTTGATTATCCCCATTTTAATATTAATATGTTCTATTACTATTATTATTATTTTTTGTACTTTTTAATAAACCAATGTCCTTATTTTGAAGAATTCTATCCTTTTGATGCTTCATTTGTATGCTTGGTTTCAGACTTAATTTCAAATATATTGTGATTTAATAACATTTAACTTGGAAAAAAGAATCTCTAATACTAATAAAAATTTAAATCTTCATATTTAAAAAATTTGATTATAAATTATAATCTATTACGCCCACTTTCTTTATTTTTTCCAAGTCATCATCATTATCTGAAATGTCGTTTTCTAATGGGTCAATGCTAGTAGAAGTGGTATTAATTAAGAATCATTGTTAGGATTCTCTGAATAAAATTTTTTTTACTTGAAGAATTATTTCGAGTAGTGAGAGAATTATCGATAATGTTTTAATTCATTACTCATCATTGTTTTGAACATTGTTTGTGGTATTTTCCACAAAAGCTCTTTTATTATTTGGAAGGATTGGCATTGGAGTTAGCGACAGTGGAATTGCTATCTTTATAACAACGATTGTATTGTTAGTAGGTGTTAGTGCGGAATCATTTTTCAAGCAATTCTTGAAGATTTCTTATATTTTTTTTTTTTTGAAAATAGGTTTTTTGATACTACTACTATTAAATAAGGTACGTCCATCCAATTGTGACTTAAATTCTCTCTGACGAACTTTTTGAGACGTGAAAAAGAACATTTCTAGTGGCATACTTCAGAACTGACTTGGGCCTTCTCATATTGTTGCAAAAATTTTTTTTTCGTGATCTTTTGAAAAGGCATTATATTATCTGTTTTGAAGAATTGACCATTTTAAAGACTTTATGTTCACCTACATACAATTTACATCAAGTACAGCTTTGCTTCAAAATTGCAAAAATCAAATGGCATCTAATTACTATATACAAAATCATCAAACAATTTAACTCAAACTCTAGTCAGTCATACCTCTTTTATATCCCCGCCATATATATCCCCTCTTAGCCTCGTCCTCATTTTTATTCCACATCTGAACAGTTAAAAATGTCCTTATTCTATATAATATTCTATATACTCAGTTACATCCCATCCCACAAAATTTGAAAAACATATGAAAAAGAGGTATAACTGTACCAATTTATACTAATATAAAACCAGAATTTGAAGAAAACGAAGTTTCGCAAGATGAAGTGGGAGAAAATAGGATTGAAAGCGATTAATTTAGAGATTAATGAAATTGACATTAATACTTTGTATATAAAGGCTAAAAAATGATTGCTTTTGAGTGATAATTAAAACATTTACAAAATACTGTATCACTTTTTGAATAAGTTTTTTAAGTTAATAACTTGAAACTGATCGGGAAAGGGCTTTACGCCCATCACTAGAGCTAATAAAAACACGAAAGATTTTACAGCCAAATCAATTAAATGTTTTCTGGCCTTCAAGACATAAATACAATATCACAGCTGGCTCTAGTGAATCTTTTCCTGATATTTTAATAAAGTGAAATTATTATGCTTACAAACTATAATTTAATAATAAATGTAAATGTCTTTGACATACCAGGAACAAATTGTGAGATGCCTTGTATTGTAGATGCTTGGATCCAATATATAAACTTGGTCACTTTTTCAAAATTTAAGTAGCTTGAGAATTCACTTTGTGCTGGTATATATATATAAAAAATTAAATGATGTTGCAAGAAAAACCAAAATGAATGATACGCGTGTATTTTTCAAGCATCTCGTTTTGAAATTTGTACATGTATTTATCCAATAAACCATCATCAAAAGAATTCTGGTCGCCTATCTCCAGGTTTTCAACGATTGTTGGCAAAATCGTTATATTTTCATTGATAACAAACATCATCCAGAATTCTCTTTGGAGATCTTGTCATAAAAAATTCCTTTCCTTCTTCCCAAAAAAAGCGTGCGTTTGTATTTTTCAATTATTAATTTAGAAACAATATAATCTTTTGTTTCCTAATTATAAATGTAATGATGAAAACAGCAAGGAAATAAAATAAAATAAATATAAAAATGAATGAATGAGCCAAAAAAAGAACACAAGCTATTTGCATCATGAGATCTTTCTTCTAATTCTTTTAATCGCTTTTTTTAGTTTTTTTAATTTCTACTTTGACTTCATTCTCGTAAGCGGAAATATGATTAATACCAAAACAAACAAACAATCTTATCGATCGGAAAGAGTATAATTTACTTTATTCTCTTTATTGTAAGTGTCTGGCTAGAATATCCATAAAAAGAACCATTGATTTCCCTTTTCCGTATTCTTTTTCTTTATCTTTTGAAAAAAAAAATTTTTTGAATCATTAAAATTGTTTTTAGAAGAAAACAGATGGTGATAAAGAATAATAAAAAATTTATTAATGGTTGTCACCTACGTGCCACTATTTTAAACTCAGCAACCACTCTGACCTTTCCATTATTACATGCTCTGCATATACGCATACGGTCGACGCTCGATGTAAGAAAGAGTTGGTTTTGACAAAAACTTCACTATTACTATGTAGGTATGTGATTCATTACATAAAAAGATCGTCAAACATTTACAAAAATCCCGTGATACGTACGTAAGTCCCTGGAAATATGTTTGATGGAAAAACATATCGGAGAATATATCAAGATAAAAACCAACTCACATTCATTGATCTGATAAAATTAATTATAATAAAGACCTTTATGATCAATGAATTTTATAAAAAATCTTATGTAATGTCATGGAAAACGTGAATGATTTAATCAAAGAAAAAATATCGAAAACACGTCGTTAAAAGGTTATAAATGCAGAAATGCGTTTTGGTATTAACAAACACATGAAAAGAAATAAAAGTAACAATAATAATAAAAACAATAATAAGATAATAGTCATAATAATAATAACAATGTTAACAAAAATAAATGATAATAAAATCAACATTATCAAATAATATTAAATTTGAGGTGTCGTGGATGTCTTCGTGATGAAATTCACCATAATTTTCTTATTATTTTCAGCCTCACGGAAAGAAAAGGCGGCGGCGATCTGTCGGCCCAAACGGTCTAATTTGATTAGATACGGAGGGTATTTGTTTATTTAAAATTGTATATGTACATATGCGCTGATTTTGTTTGAACCCCAAAATCCAGCACGGTATGATCATAACGTTATGAATACTTTATACTAGCAAAAACCCATTGGTTTTGAGGTGGGGCCATTGGTTTGACGGGTTGTTGAATAGTAAAATAGTTTTTTTTAGCGGAGCAAATATTTTTTTTAGGGTTAATTATCATTCTACTGACCAGTTTACACATTAAAAATACTCGTGTTTAACATCAAGACATAATAAGACATAAGGTTTGAAAAAAGGCCCAAAAAACCAAATCGGCTGATATGAATTAGTAAAATTGTAAAATTTCAGGATGCGTTTTTTTCAAGTGTAAAAAGGCTGGCTTGAAATTTCTGTAATACGGAAAATCTTTCCAACAAAAGAATTTGATTACTTAAATTAGAAAGATCCTTCTTAAATTTCGGACTGACATTTATAGTTGACATTATTAGTATTAGTTTTGATGACCTTTTTTGGACAATAATAATTATTTTTTAATAAAAAACGGCCTAATCGATAAAACAAATCAATAAATCAAAAATATGAAAATATTTTTAACTGGAGGTTCAGGATATTTAGGTCGTAATTTTATAGAGTATGCACTTTCACAAAATGACCAAATTAAGATAAATGTTTTATCACGTTCCAGTGTATCTGATGAATATATTGTCAAGGCATCAGAAAAGGTTTCAAATGGTGACGGAAGAGTAAAAATAATTCGTGGAGGTATTGAGAATATTGATGTATTGAAAGAAGGCGTTAATGAAGCTGATGTAATTGTTCACATGGCAGCAAAGGTATTCTTTTTTGCTTTTACAAAAATATAAATTAATGTTTATTTATTCAAAATTTTTCTGTTTTTTTTTTTAGGTAAATAATTGGGGATATTATGAAGAATTTGAAAAAATCAACGTACAAGGAACACTCAATCTTTTAAATGCAATAGAATCATTAAACAGCAACAACACCAAGTCAAGAAGATTTGTTCTTATATCATCATTTACTGCAAAATTAAATAATCATTACCCAAATGACTCATTACCAGATTGGGCACCTTATTCAAAATCAAAATGTTTAAAAGAACAAACAGTCATTGATAAGATATCAGCATTTTCCTCAATTAATGAAATAATAATTTTAAGATTAGGTTGGATATGGGGTAAAGATGATACCAGTTTATTACCTAAATTAAATGATTTATCCAAGAATCCTCTTTGGAAAATTACACCAACTAGTATGAAATTATCCATTTTACATATTACGAATGCGTGTGAATCAATTTACTTATCTTGTATAAAAACAAATTTACCTTCTCACACCATCACCACCACTAACGCCAATAACACCACCTCCTCCTTATCATCAGCACCAATAAGAATTTATGAAATCAAAGATGATACTGAGGATATTACCATGGAGGAATTTATTGATTTTTATGTTGGCACAGCATATGGCATCATACCACCAAAACCTTTTAATAGTTTCAGATTTTCTAAAGGGTTGGTTTTTAATATTGTTGCATTTATAGAAAATATTCCATTTCTCAATTATGCTAAATCATGGGTAATAGGAAGCATTTGTAGAGAATCGTTGGTTTGTATATTTAAACCCTATAATCTAGACAACTCTAAGGCCAGTTCCGAGTTGGGTTATGTTGGAAAAATTTCAAGAGAAGAAGGGTTAATCGAATTGAAAAAATATATGAAAAATTAAATTGAATTATTTCATTGTGATTTTTTTTTATTTTGTTAGAATGTAATTTGATTAAATGAATTATTATGTCTATTTATACTTTATGATTCTTCTTTTCCATTTTCTTATTATAATTTTATTTATTGTTATAATTTTTTACTTAAATCAATTATTCAATTAATCTAATAATTAAAAATAAATTTTTCTAACAAAAAAAAAATAAAAAAAAAATTTTGCCGTCAATTATTCTTGAACAAAAAAAAAGGATATGAAAAAATTTATTCAAATAACATACTATCATATATATAATGTCAGAATATACCAATTGATTATTGATCAATTATCATATTATAATCATCATCAGATTTTATTGATGAAAATAATCCAGAGAAAGCAGCTTCTAAAGATCGTTTATATATGTATTTTTGTGAAAATCCACCACTACGTAAACGTGTTGTTGTTTCAATATAACTGTTATTTGGTTAGGAAAAAATAATAATGACAATGCATGCATACACAAGACACAAAAAAAAAATTATAATAATATCAAAAGGATACGGATCATAATAACGATCTTTTAATGTATAATGATCAACATCCATATATTCATCAATAAGAGGAACAAATTGTAAAGTGTCTTCTTTTGGCATTTTTCTATTTTTAAATCCAATCAACTCATTAATAGCAATTCCACTATCATACTCTTCTAAAGAAGTTTGCGACAACCCTGATATGAAATCTTTGCCAGTACTACTTGTTGAAGAAGAAACAGCAATAGATTTTTTGTATGCCAATGTTTTTATTGTTTCAGATGCTGGGGCTGTAGAATTTGCCTTGTAATTGATGAATGAATTGATGCGTTGATGAAACAATTGGACATAGTAAATATTTAATATGAAAACAAATTAATTGATTAATTGATTGACTAACTAATTAAATTATATAACTAGCAACTAATAATTGATAGCTAACCAATTCTCTTATTATTTCTGCCTCATGAGCCTCTTTTGCCCTTCGCTCTTCATCTAATTCTTTTTTATAATCTTCGAATTTTCTTTTTTTATTTCTTTTTTCTATTTCTGAAATATAATTTGCAAATTTTTCTTCTTCCTCCTAAATAACAATTAATATTAATCAATAGAACTCTTATAACTATATATATATATTATTTATTTATTTACTTGTTTCTTTGCATTTTGTGCTATTATGTCTCTATTTTCTGAAGTGAACTTTTCTATTACTGCTTCAGTTTCTTTTTTATTTGTATCATTTATAAGATCCCAAGCTAAAGTTATTACAAGTGTTGATATTTGTAGATGTAAAATATAAATACATACGTGTAAATGTACATGCATGTACATAATATATAAATCTATACCTATATCTTCAACCATTTCCAAATAATCATTGTATCCTTTTAAACTATCAAAATCTTCTTGTCTCTTATTAAATCTTTTATTTTAAAAAAAAAAATGGTTGGTGAATTAAAGACACAAGCAAACTAACAAATAAACTCACTCACTCTCATACACATATAAATATCTAAATATATTTACTGATGTGCAAGTTTTTTTCTAATTTTAATTTCTTTTTCGACTCTTAAATCTTCAAAGGTTGGAACAACAAAATTAATTTTTCTTAAAGTTTGTTTGCAAATTGGGCAAGGTCCTGCACCATTGGCAAATAATCTGTCAATGCATGATTCACACCTGAATATATATAAATAAAAGGAATAGATGGTCAGTAATTATACTATAATTTGTAAAGAGAATTTTGAGTGAATGAAGAGTGATTCTCCTAACATTTTATGATAACATTCACTGACAAGTAACTTCATGTTTGGTGTAAGATATCGATTATTCCTACATATTGGACATTCTTCATCATTATCAATATAAAAATCCTTTGTTAAATTGTTAGAAGACATAAATTGAAGACTCATTTTTTATTGTAATTTATTTTCATACTGTCACACGCAAAAAACCCAAATTCTCATATTTGGGAATATCTTTTTTTTTTTTTTTCTATAAATAATTTTGCAACACAATTAAAATTAATATTTTTTTTTCATATTCAATATTAAAAACTAAAACTTATAATTAGTAATATAGTATAACACTTTGTTTTCATTTATTATTTCCTTCTCCTTAGTCTTTCCTAATAAAAAATTTTATTTTTTTTTCCTTTAAATAAAAATAAACTTTCATTAATTATCCGTTATTATTCTCTTTTTTACTATTTGTTTTTTCTTATTACAATCACATTATAATTAAATTAATTAAGAATGAGTAAATATTCGAGAGTAAGTTTTTCATTATTTTAAAAAATTAATTAAATTCTTCGTTAGATTACTATTAATTTCATTATTTCTTTTTTAGGTTTCTAATTCAGAAGATGTTCAAGAAGTTGAACTTCAAGTACCTTCTTATGAGGAAGCAACAAGTATTGTTAATAATAACGGTAGTTTAGGAGAGTCTTCAACATCGCCACGTTCAACAAGTCCTGCACCACCTATTATCCCTATACCATCGACGCAACAACACAATAACGATAATAATATTGAAGTAGAAGAAGAAGAAGATATAATAGAGAGTATGGATATCAATGACAATAATATTAATAGTACTAATGATAGTCATAGCAACGAAACCGCTCCTATGATAAGCTCTAATCTCAGTAATAGTAATAATAATAATAATAATAATAATAATAGTATTATTGGCAGATTTTCTATATTAAACAAGATAAAGAGAAAACCCAACAACAACAACAATAGTGGTGGTGGTGGTGCACCACATTCCACTGATGGTGTATTTTCAAATTTATCAGCTAAGCCTGAAACAGAAGCTGAAAAAGAAGAAGAAAATCCACCTGTTAGTATTTCGCATTCATTAATTATTATTTATCAATTAATTAGCTAAATAATTTTTTTCTTCCTTACTTCAGCCATATGAAGCAGCAGCAGCTGATGCAACACCACCTTATTGGGAAACAACCATTATTGCACCAGGATTAATGGGAGATGAAGTTCTTGTTGAAGGATTACCAGTAGGAAATTTTTTTAGTTTTGTTTGGAATATGCTTGGTAAATATTTATTTATTGTTTATTTATTATCCATTTTATAATTAACTTTATATTATTTACGAATAGTATCAATGAGTTTTCAATTTGTTGGATTTCTGTTAACTTATCTTTTACATACAAGTCATGCAGCAAAGGTAAGTTTTATTTCAATATCTACATATGCACATTAATTAATAATATTAATTAATAATATCAATTAATCGATTGATTGATAAAATAGAATGGGTCTCAGGCTGGTTTAGGTATTACATTGGTGCAGTATGGTTTCTACCTTCGTGGTAAATCATTACAAGATGCTGAATATTATAATTATAGTGATGATGATAGTGATAAAGATGGTTTAGCAAAAAATGAATGGTTAAGGTAATTAATGATAATTAATAAATTATTAATTAACATCTTAATAATCATAATAATTCACAATCATCATGATAATAATCGTAATATTTTGTAGTTATATTCTAATGTCTTTAGGATGGTTTATTGTAATCAGAAGTGTTACAAATTATGTTAGAGTTAAAAGAGTGGAAACAATTATGAGAACCACACCAGAAGAAAATGTGTAAAATAAATAAAACAATATTTAATTAGTAACTCATTAATTAATTAATTGACTGCCAATTGTTTTTTTTTTTTTTAAATATATAAACTTTTTTCCTCTCTTTGTAATTTTTTTTTTTTAATATGGAAATTAAATAATAATAATACCATATATATATATAAACATACATACACACACATATATGTAATTATGTAATTTTTTTTTATATTCTTTTTTAAATATTAAATATTAGATTATATTTTATTTTACATTGGGCAACATTTTTTTTTGAAGCTTCTAATTCTGTCTCGGAGATTGTCAATAAACATCCAAAATTATTGAAACTAGAAAAAAAGAATTTCCAAGAAACCACTAAATCTATCATTTTCAAATTAATACTTGCTTCTTTGGATCTCATCTAATTTTGATTATTCAAACGTAGCAACTATAAATGATAACAAAATAAAGTTGAATTAAAAATGCCATTATTTTATTTTGGAGGGTTAAAAACATAATAATAATAATGATGATGATAAATGACAATAATAATGATAAATGATAAATATATGAATGAAAAAATTTGATAGATGATAGATGATAAATGATAAATGATAAATGATAAATGATAAATGATAAATGATAAATGATATATAGTAAATGATAAATGATAAATGATATATAGTAAATGATAATAATGATAAATGATAAATGATAAGTAAAGAATTATTTAAAACTAAATTTTTAAATACTAAAAATGAAGTGAAAAAAAAACCGCCAAGATTAATTATTATTATTATTACTTTTAAAATGAATGTGAATGAATGATTAAATGATTCTATGTAAAAATCTATTAACTTTTTAAAAAATAAAAATAACAATGAAAAATGAATTCTAAAAATTCAAAAAACCACTATTTCCTCTCCAAAAAAAAAATATTAATAATTTGATTTTTTTAATTTCCAAAACTTGATCAAAAACCTAACCAACAAAACTACTTCCTCCTTTCCTTTTTGCTTTCTCTTCTTTTTTTTTTTTCATCTTTCTTTAATAGATTAATCAATTAGTAAATAAAAATCTTCCAATGTGTCTACAAGTATTTTTTGCACCATTGTTTCTATCCAAAAGTTTACAAACAGCATAACCGTGAAAATTATTATTTTCCATTACAAATTCAGTGTTGACAGATTGTGATCTAGCATTCTCAATGAATTGTTTTACATCATCCAAAAAAACTTCAAATTCACCAGCACAAGCCCAAATTTTGGGTAGACCACCTAATTTCTTTTCATAGATTGGTGAAATCAAAGAACATTGTGATGATAGGTTTGTATCAATCATATATTTATTAAAAGATCTCTCCAACCATTGCGTATTAATTATATCATAACTTTTATTTTTGCTAAACGATTTAGAAGTTGGTAATCCCTAAAACATATATTATATATATATAGACACATGTACATTAGATATATTATATTAATTCATATAAATTAATTTTAACTTTAAATACAAGTGTGTTAGATTCTTTACCGAAAGACAAGGTGATAGTAAAATAAGTGAAGAAGGTAGATCTACTGAGTACGCATAAGGATTTTGAATAAGTTCAAGCACTGAAATCACTGCTAAATTTCCGCCTACATCATCACCGGCTAATAATTATAAAATATTAGCATAATATAATATAATATAATATATATCATAGCTATGATCATTAATTATCATACTAACCAAAAACTATTTTTGAAGGATTGATTCCTTGTTCATTCACCAACCATTCATAACATTCCAACATGTTATCTCTTGCTCCAGGGAATGGATTTTTAGGTGCCAGCCCTTTAATAATATTAGAAAGAAATAAAGAAGAAATAAAAGTGTAAGGAATAGGGAATAACTAATTGATTGATTAATTTTATTTTTTATATATGAATAGTAATTGATTATCAACCGTATTCAACCGATAATATCTGGGTTGTAGTTCCATAAGTTGATTTCCATGTTTGAATCCAATCGATAAATGTTGTAAAATGAAGTAATGCTCCTCCCGTAACAAATCCGCCACCTATTATTTTCGAAATCAAAAATAAATATATATTTACGCCGCAAGATGATCACATCACATGCAAGTATTTACCATGTGCGTATAAAATCACCACATCAGCATCTTGACCAACATCCAATTTTTCAGCATTTTCAGCAATAAAATAACCTCTCCAATTAGCATCTTTAATCTTTAATTTACGACACCAATAACTACGTTTAGAACCTCCCAACCATAACCCATTGAGGATATGATTATTGATAAATCCGAATGAATAAACCAGACTTCTAACCATCCATAACGGTAAAGTTTCAAGAATTGTGCTTATGATTGTGGAAATGTATCTTTGATAAAGTGTTGGTTTATTTTCACGACTGAAAAATGTTGTTACATATTTGAAAAAATCAAGAGGAAGTCGTACATCTGTTTGTCATATTTATATTATAATTAATTAATATATAAAAATAAGATTTTATTATATACAGCACGACGAATATTGTTATTAAAGATACTTGCATAATAAAATTAAACAATGAAATACAACAAAGAATTTTTTCATTTTTACGCTTCTGAAAAAAAGTTTTTTTTAAAAAAAATGATAGATGGTAATAATTGAAAAAAATAGGGAAATAACAAACGAATTTTTTATTTATATTAAAAAAGTTCGAATTTTCATATGAAAATACTTCAAAAAATGCATAATAATAATAATAATAATATAATATTAAATAAAAAGTCGAAAACCTGAATTAACTAAACAGGAGAGATTATCCAATTCAAGAAAAAGTCAAATGTAAGCCAGTGTGAAACGAATTGGACACTAACTAAGTCGAGGTTAAGAGTAACCGCAGCATGAGTTTATTGATCTATTAAAAAAAGTATTATGAGATCACAATCACATTATTTATTAACAAATATCATTCATTTTGAACCCTGAAATTTCTTTGTGACATAATGTTCACTTCGTCTGGTTTTGTTGTAATATATTGATAATTTTTTTAATTCGCCTTTTTACTAAAAATTTTCTCTAATACTAAAGCCTTTTTAGAAAAAATAATCTACGGCCTACATTCAATCACTATCAATGTATTAGTATGTCATAATATGCATGAACATCTCCCTCCATAATATACTGTGATGATCATTTCATTGTTTTTTCCACAAATAATAAGATGTTGATCATCTATTGTTTTTTTGAAATGATAATATAAAAAATGCTTCCACGATTAGTACAAGTTGCAGAACTTCAAGGTTAAAGAGGAATTAATGAAAATATTATTATATATATATATATATATATATATATAAAATAATAATAATACAAATTATATAAATATAATATATTAGGACATTCTGATAGAATTTGGTCAATTGCGTGGTCACATACAGGAAATATACTGGCATCATGTAGCAGTGATAAAACTATCAGATTATGGGCATTACAAAAACAACACGGAGAAAAAAATAATGATGATGATTTATTATTGCATTGGACATGTGTTAATGTGTTGGAAGGTGTTCATAATAGGACAATAAGAAGCGTTAGTTGGAGCCCTAATGGTAAACAATTAGCAGCTGCTAGTTTTGATTCTAAAACTACTATTTGGGAAAAAGATGAAGAAACTGGAGGTAAGAATGTGGATATATGAGTGTTTGAGAGAAATTGATACCAAGAGAAAATGAATATGTGAAAGCATGTAGATAGATAAAGTGTGTAATAATAATAACAACTCTTACTAATTATAAATGATTGATTAATTTAATAATAGAGTTTGAGAATGTTGCAACTTTAGAAGGTCATGAAAATGAAACTAAATCAGTTGCATGGTCTTTAGCAGGAACATTAATTGCTACCTGTGGTCGTGATAAGAGTGTTTGGATATGGGAAGGTAGGTAATAAATGAGTTTTTTATTTTTTATTTTTTTTATAAAAAAGTTATTAATTGATTTATGTACAAATATATTTTTAGCTTCTGATAATGATTTTGAGTGTTTAAGTGTTTTACAAGAACATACGCAAGATGTTAAAATGGTTGTATGGCATCCTACACAAGAAGTAATTATCACTATTACTATTATTATTACTTTATGTTTTTATCAATTAATAAATCTTTGTTGTTAAAGTTATTGGCATCAGCAAGTTATGATGATACAATTAAAATATGGAAAGAGGATGACGATGATTGGTGTTGTGCTGACACATTAAAAGGTCATGAAAGTACAGTTTGGGGTCTTGATTTTGATAAGTCTGGTGACTTTTTAGGTAAATCAATAAAATTCAAGTGTGACATATCATTATATTATATTATATCTATAATGACTATTTATAATCATTACTTATATAAAATAAAATCAATTTTAGTGTCAGTGTCAGATGATAAAACAGTGAAATTTTGGAAGACACACAAAAAATCAAATGAATCAAACAACAACAATAATCCAGTTATTAATCCAAATAGTACAAATGATATAAAATGGAAAAACATTTGTACATTAAGTGGATATCATCAAAGATGTATTTATTCAGTCAGTTGGTCAAAGATTAATGATAGGGTTGCTACAGGAGGTGGAGATAATAAAATTCGTATATTTGAAAAGGATTTAAATTTAGATAATAATATGAATAATAATGGCAATGATGATTTTATTAATTTTAAAATGGCATGTAGTATTGATAATGCTCATGGTATTGCAGATATTAATTGTGTACAATGGTCTCCTAGTGAAAGATTTGGTAATTTGTTGGCTTCTGCTGGTGATGATGGAGTTATTAAAATCTGGAAATTTATTGAAGAATGAAAATTAATTTGGATGTATGAATATAATAATGTACGAATGGATGAATTAATTAATTATATATACATAATATAATGTAATATAAATATAATTTTTTTAGAAATGATTATTTATTTATTTACTTTTAATAATAATATTACATTGAGAAAATATATTAAAATTTGAATTTGGAATTAGCTGAAAAGATTCTATCATTATTGTAAATGAATGATTTTAGATCTACAGTCATACCTCCATATAAGAGAAGAGCCCTGTTGGTAAAAATGTTCTTATATAGAGGATGGAAATATTTTCCACAAGTTTGTTTCCAACATGTGTTCCTCCTATAGAGACTCTGGCTCCAAACAAGTAAATAATCAATCATGACTATTGTCCCTATAAACACATGAATAGATTGATATACAAAGTTTTTGCAAATATGGGATGTTGACAATGGAAAGCTTGATTTGGATGTTAAGCAAAAAGTTTCTTTATGGGTAAAAATGACTTGAATATATGTGTAATAAAGATTTTGTTCAAACCAATCATGATTTGTAACATAGAATAATTAGAAATTCGAATCAGATTCAAATGAGTGACTCTGAATTTGAATTGAGATATTCTAAAATTTCTATTTTAGCATCCAAAAGAGTGTGCCATTTTCTTGATCAATTTCATGGTGCTATATAATACACAATGAATTTTTAATGAGTACAAATTTAGAAACTATCTGCAGAAATATTCAAATTTTTTGCAGATAGTTTCTAAACTTGCCCTAGTTAAATATCCATTAAATCAAGATTTCACTGTGTACAACATGTTAATTAAAATGATCCTGTTTATTATATGGGGAGATTTCTAGGAAAATGTGGTAAGGGACCTCTCTGACCAAAATTGAGTTTTTGCATAACATACTGTGGTGTTCGATGGTGGTTGATCATCAAACATATGTTACATCAATATAACAAATTATTATGTGCGGATTTTTTTAGTATCTTTATCATATATT